>PVIJ01006721.1:52646-89312 GCA_004024925.1 Scalopus aquaticus
TTTTTGAATGTTTGGTAGAATTCATTTGTGAAACCATCTGGTCCTGGGCTTTTGTTTTTGGGGAGGTTTTTAATTACTGTTTCAATTTCACTACTTGTGATTGGTCTGTTTAGGTGTTCTATATCTTCTTTGTCTAGCTTTGGGTGATTGTATAGTTTTAGGAATTTGTCCATATCCTCTAGGTTGTTATACTTGTTTCAGTATAGCTGTTTATAGTAGCAAAACCACTATGAGATACCACCTCACACCTGTGAGGATGGCACACATTAAAAATACAGGCAACAACAAATGCTGGAAAGGATGTGGAGAAAAAGGAACTCTTCTACATTGCTGGTGGGAATGTGAACTGGTCCAACCACTATGGAAAGCTGTATGGCAATTCCTCAAACTGCTAAACATGGAGCTTCCATACGACCCAACAATCCCACTTTTGGGAATTTACCCAAAGGATACAAAAACACTAATCCGAAATGATACATGCACCCGTATGTTCATTGCGGCACTGTTCACAATAGCAAAGGTATGGAAGCAACCCAGATGTCCAAAAATAGATGATTGGATCAAGAAGATGTGGTACATATACACAATGGAATACTATTCATCATGGAAAGAAGATGAACACATGCAATTTGCAGCAACATGGATGGAATTAGAGGGGATCATGCTCAGTGAAATAAGCCAGAAAGAAAGAGGAAAATATCAAATGGTTTCACTTATAACAGGACTATAAGGAAACCAAATAGGAGAGGCACAATCAGTGGGGGGAGGGGTGGAGGGAGGGAAGGAAAAGCACACAAAATGGAATAGAAAAGAACAACAAGGGACCATGGAGATGGATCACGAGTGAATTGATGGTGGGCTACCCAAGGGGCTTTCTTTTCTTTTAAATTTTACAAAATGTAAAAGACATAAATAACAATAAAAATCTATATATATTAAAAAATAAATAAATAATTATTTTGAATTCTTTAACTAATATATCACAGATATCCATGTATTTGGAATTGTTTAATGGAAGATTATTGTGATGTTTTGGTGGTATCCTGTTTCCTTGATTTTTCATGTTTCTTGAAATTTTGCTGTCTTCATATTTGAAGTAATATCCACCTCCTGCAGCAGTCTTTAACACCTTTTGTCAGATCAGCTAGATCTGAGACTTTGTCCTTTTATGGATACACCTGCTCTACACTTCTTGCTCCCTCTGGTGGCAGAACTCTTGAGTTTTTATGCCTTTTCTCCATTCTGCTACATAGCTGGCTAAGTTCTGACAGTCTCTCTTTTGTTCTCAAAAGTGGTGCTAAAGTTAAATTTTGTGTCTTTCCCTACTTAACAGATTCTGGAGGACTTGCTGTATGTCCTCGATAATCATTTGCCAACACTTGCTATGCAACTGTTTTAGGGACTGTGCACAGTGAACCCAAAACAGGACGAAAGGATATGGGGTGAGGTGTGTGGAATGCAGGGAGTGTCCTTGAATCAGTTGGTGGAATTCATAGGTTAGGCATCTCCATGGCTCATGGAAGGGCTCCTTCATGGTATTTGCAACACAGTTTTTAAGCCCCATGTCCCTCTAGTGCCCTTGAGATTCTACTACCTTTCTTCCTGCTTCTTCCTGCTCTTTAGTGATGCCACTCATAATTCAATATTCTGAATAGGGAGAAAAAGAAATGAATGAGTCTCTTTGCCAGCATCTTGCACAGCTGGTGAAATCTGGACTTCACTTAGACACTCTCACATTCCCCTACAGGAAAAACCATGAGGTGAGATCTTTCTTGGCCTAAATTGTGACATCTTGGGAGAGGGCTAATGCTGGTAAACTAAAAACATTCTTAACCCCTCCAGAGCATCTAGATTCACATTTTCCCCCTCTAACAGTGTGCTGGAACTTCTATGCTAGAAATCTGGACTTCAAAGGGTTTTTTGTTAATAGGTAATTTTCTAAGATAGTGTTTTCCAGGCACTGTAACAAGGAAGCTTTAAGTGATTCATGGGGCACTACAGCATTCACAGCCAGGACTAAGGTCTATATGTCCATTATCCAATGTGTGGGTGGGCAAGCTACCTGCTAGATACCTTGATATAGGATGCTGGATCAGACAGCTTCCAAAAAGTTACTTTTGGCCAAGGATAGATGCCAGATTTTTTTTTTTTGAAGGGGAGGTCATTAATTTAGGATTTCTTTTCTAACCATATGCTGACTTCACACCTCTGTTTGTCCTTGAATGGTAGAGTGATGGATAATGTTTAATGTCATTCCTCTTTCCAAAATTTTCATTTTTTAAATTTTAATAAGTACGAATTATCTTGGTAACCAGAAAAATAAAGGTACAAAATAATCTAATCCATGAAATTCTATGGATTGTGTAGCCAAATGACTTAGATACAAGTACTCTGATACTCTAATGTGGTTATGTAACTTGAACAATTTATGAACTTGGTGGGCCTTGGTTTCATCATCTGTCTAATGGTACTTTGATCATATTCTCAATTTTAACATTAGCTGATATTCTATTTCCTCCTTAAAATGTACTTCTTTTTTTTATTGTTATTTATGTCTTTTACATTTTGTATTCCCCTTGGGCAGCCCACCACCAATTCACCCGTGATCCATCTCCATGGTCCCCTGTATTCTCCTCTCTTCCATTTTGTGCCCTTATCCTCCCCTCCCCCCACACCCCCCCCCCCCACCGCTGAGTGTCTCTCTCCCACCCAGCCTCCCTATAGTCCTGTAATAAGTGAAACCATTCGATATTTTTCTTTTTCTTTCTGGCTTATTTCACTGAGTATGATTCCCTCTAATTCCATCCATGTCTCTGCAAATTGTATGTGTTTATCTTCTTTCCATGCTGAATAGTACTCCATTGTGTATATGTACCACATCTTCTGGATCCAATCATCTATTTTTGGACAAAATGTACTTCTGTTCAAATACTAGGTGACTTGGTTAAGTGACAAAGAAGAATGTGTGAACATTCAAATATATCACATAAACCCATCCCTGCCCTTTTGCTATTGCTATTGTTACTTTCATCCTAACCAGAGTGGAAGGAATGTATTATTTGCAAGCACCGTCAGAACAGCCTAAATATTCCACTGAAACACACATTTCCCTTTGTATATCATAGTAGTTAACCCCTAAAATAGTTCCTTTATCTCTGGAACCTGTAAATGTTACTTCACACAGAAAAAAGAGAGCTTGCAGATATTTTTAAACTAAGAATTTTAAGATGAGGCAATTATCCTTCACTTTTTGGGTGGGAGCGAAATGTAACCACAGTGTCTTTATAAAATAGAGGCAGATGAAAGCTTCCTACCAAAAGGGAGGACATGTGCTTAGGAGTCCTGCCGTCCAATTGCAGCATGTATGTATGACATCTTCACACATGAACAAGTGATTCTCAGACACCAGCAGGGGCATCTGAAAATGTAACCCCAGAAGGCACAGTTTGATACTATCTACTTGGAGATAGTATCAGGTGCCACAGTTAAAGGGTTCTGCCTTCCAAGGCCACCCTCCTTTTAGATTCCAGTTTCAAGCCCAGGCAGTCACCTGCGTTTCTGATCAACTGCGTATAGATTGGAGGTTCTCAAACCCCTCCTCAGTCTTCTGGTAACAGCTGCAAGTTTAGGATATTAGACCAAAGATTTCCAGGACAACCTCCTCAAATTTAATTAATTTGCTAGAATAGTTCACAAAACTTAGGAAACCTGGATCATAAACTTACTACAAGAGATCTAACTCAACCCATATGGAAGCTGAAACAGAGGGAAGGTATGAGGAAAAGTCCCTCCTTTGGGTTTTTATGAGAGCTTCATTGCATAAGCATGGTTATTTAATTGGCCATTAACAACTGAACTCAATACTTAGCTCCCCTACCCAGTGTGGAAATCTGAAGGTGGGATTGAAAGTTCCACTCTATTCTTGTTGGTTTCTCTGGTAACCAACCCCAATCCTTCCATTGCTACCATTGTTCATTAACATAATAAGAGACACCTTCAACACTCTCAAGGCTTAGGAAATTCCAGGGTTTTTGGTTATTGTGAGTAAATTGCTGTGGATTAAGACCAAATATACATGAGAACTATATTTGGGTCACTTCAATGACCAAAATATTTATTTCTTGTAAATCATAATATTGTAAGATGCAAGAAGAGAGATTTGATGTGCTATGTTAATGGCTTTAACTACCCAGGAAGAGGACATGACATGACCAAGGAATGCAGCTCAAGAAGTGGGAAAAAGCAGGGAAACAGATTAGTCTTTAAAGCTTCCCCAGGGAGCATGTCCTGAAGACATAATAACTTTAGTCAAGTGAAACAGATTTGGGACTTCAAAACAAAAAAAGTAGGAAAATAACTTTGTATTGTTTTAAGCCAATAATTTTGTGGTAATTATTTTTATAGAAACAAAAGAAAACCAGTACAATATGACTTAAGATGTTTTTAACGCATTTTACTGTCCCATGAAATACAGGACTTTGTATTCTTCCCAAGCCATTTTTTGGTGCTGTAAATGCGACTCTTAAAGAACCAGTCTCCATTTCTCTTTATCTTCCCTAAGAAGGATGCATTTCTACCTTATTCCATAAGATTCCTTGAAACTTCAATATTTAATGAATAAAAGGCAAAAGGAAATAGAGACAGAATGGAATCTCCTAAGAACTATTATTAAAATGAAGAGATTGGACCATAATTCCTATGGCTTTTCCCAGTGTATTTTTTAATGCAGAGTCAAGCTATAGTTTTATTTGAATATTATGTCGTTGAGTATCAATTTTGATAATGATTAGTTTTAATCTCTCACACTAATATTTAGGGTATTACAGTATAAAAAACTACAAAGCTAGTTTCTGATCAATGGGTTTCTGATCTTGTTTTAATTTAATATCTTTTACTCTTTTTAGTAAAACTAATCAGTTAATACCAGGGAATCATAAAGCCAGAAGTTTGGCGATCATAGATATTGGAAATATAGTTTGGGAAGACTGATTGTCTTATACTTTGGCCATTTCCCTAGTATAACTTAAATGAGTCTCACTTGCATTCACTTTTAGCTGTATCACTCCTTTCTTTTTTGATTAAGACTTTTGCTTGTAAGAGTTATCTATGTTTCACTCAATCTCTATTTCCTTATTTCCATCATTCTCCAACTCACCAAAACCATGTATTTTTAAATTATAATTTATTTTTGTTTCAGTTGTGGCTACCATAGTGATTACTACATTGGAGTATTCAATAACCTTTTAAAATCCAGGTGTTTTTTTTTTTAAATCACCTACCTACCTCCAAGGTAAGAATCCCTTGAGGAATCTTGATTATGCTTTTATTTTCTATAAAAGAATAACAATCTGATCTCTCATGGGAATAAAAACACAGAAAACTGCCCTTTCCAGATATTACAACTTCAGATTGTTATCAAAAAGAAATTGTTACAGGGCAACCCCGATATACAATGGGGTGCCTGACTGTGGGTTCTCACCTGTGCGCTTAAAAAGGACTTATAATAAGAAAAATGGCAGGCACTCACAAAAAGGTTAATAAAAGGGTTTACTTACAAAAGGAAGGGAAATAAAAAAATGAATAACTCGGGGAGAAAAGAGAAAGTGAGGGAGAGAGATAAATCTCCAAATACGTCCTACCAGATCCTAAGAGCTGGAAACCCAATGGCACGCTGTAGCCCGGCGAGAAGCAAGAGCCCCCCAAGGACAAAAGCCCTCGTTATATAGCCAACATGTCTGCTTAACTCCACCCCTCAGTTTCCGGTAATCCTCTCTTCTGGATGATGATGGAATTCTGGGATTCGTAGCCCTAGGGGTCTTGGAGCTCTCTGGCTTGAG
Organism: Scalopus aquaticus; assembly: GCA_004024925.1. Classification (NCBI taxonomy): domain Eukaryota; kingdom Metazoa; phylum Chordata; class Mammalia; order Eulipotyphla; family Talpidae; genus Scalopus; species Scalopus aquaticus. Next base: position 58,484 of record PVIJ01006721.1, read on the forward strand.
GTGGGGGTCCATAAACCTTCTTGTGGAGTTTGTTGCAGACGTCCTTTTTTCCCCCCAACAAAATGTTGTTTGAAGAATACATTCTAAATTTTCTCTATTCTGGACAACTTCTGGATCTGGAGGACAGAATGTTGTTCTTTTGGCCCATTGTCTTCACCAGATAGTTTTTGCCTTCACCAATTAGTCCTTCTTTGTTCTCACGTTGGTTTCACCAAGTCATGCCCTGGGAGAATATAAAACCTGTTACGTCTCCTACAGAAATATTTTGAGAATATTGTGTCCCTATAAAAAGTTTGTGTGAGAATTTTTTTTTATTGGAAAAAATGTGTATTGCTTCCTCCAGGGACTCCTCTGATTTTACCAATAAAAAAATGAATAACTTACTCCATATTTTGCCTAGGTTATTAGGAAGTTTCATGCAAAATTTGTGTTTTGTTTTTTTTTTTTAGCAATAGCTTATGTTTTATAGACAACATCTGAAATTGTGAAGACGTTTCACCCTGAATAGAGCAAACTTAATTTTGTATGGATATCTGGAGCAGTGGCTGAGAGTTTGGCAGCAATAAACAAGGTTAAAGAAGAAAAGATTGTGAACCATTGCTTACTCTTCCATCCACATGAATATAGGGAGGTGGTAAGAATGTGTGTATTTATTTGCTGGTCATGGTCTTGGTATTCTGCTTATTGACCATAGTATTTATGTTCAACTTTATTTAATTTCTCTTGGCTCCAAGATTTTAAATTTCATTTTTCAGCATTATATTGTAAATTTTGTAACATTTTTCCTAAACAACTTGTTTCATGGGGTATTTCAGGGTGACAGAATCAACTTTCCCAAAAATCTGGATAACATTTAAAACATGGAACAAGCAATCTTCCCATAATTTTAGAAAGTTTGATTAATAAAAGTACTCTGTAACATATGTATTATAATCTAATGTAATATATAATATATATTACTTGAAATATACCGATGCACATACAGATTTCTGCAAAATCTATTCAAACCATCACTTCATTAATACTTAATTCCTTTTCCAGAATTGTATAAAGTTCTCTCCCTCCCTTCTTTCATTCCTTCAAGTTTCCCAAGATTCATGATTATGGGCTGATTTCCGGGGAATTATTTCTCAACATTGTCTAGGTCAAACTAGTCTTTTTCCCACGGTGTGTTTATGTACCGACTGTTCTATGTGCTGGGAATTTAGTAGTGACAGCAGGTGGTGTCACCTCTGCTCCTTTGGGCTTTGTAGCCTTATCTTATCTCCTTGGGCCTTATCACTTGACATTTTGTCTTCTAGGAGCCATGATATTGAGTAATTATTCCTACTGAACAGAGGATCAATCACATGGCCTAACCACTATCTCCAATGTCACTGTGTTGAGAGGGTATCATACCCTACTTTTCTGTCTTTCATTATTCTAGCTGCCGATTTTTTACCAGGGACAATTGCTTTCTACTTTCTATTCGTAATTAATATGTCCATTCAATGGAAAATACTCTCCCTCCCCAGTTATAGTCATACATTTAATAGGTTTGCAGTAAGCTATTTTATTTTCCCTTTATAATAAGACATAATACTCTGATGAATACCTGGAATCAGATGGACATGCCTTTTCTATCGATGCATAACACAGCTCCGTTAAATATGTGGAGATCTGCAAGGCTCCTGGAAACCGATAATCCAATGTTTAAATTAATCTCTTGTCTTTCGGTTTCCTTTTTCCCTTAGCTTCTTTCTTTCTTTTACTTTCCCTTTACTAGTTTGTGACATTAAACAATGTTTACGTCAATGGATTAGGTTTACATTCCTATGATAGTAACTCTTTAATAGATCATTCATTTTTGATGTTTCCCTCAGTCATGATTTTGTCCTTACAGAGAAGCTGTGTAAGTTGTTTAACCTACATGATGATGACAGCTTTTACTTGAAAGTTTATAGTCAGAAGCAATTAATATTCCTCATGGCCAAAGGCATTTCTCCTCTTGTGGCAATTATGCTGAACTTGGTTGATGTGGCCGCTGCTTGGATGAAGCCAGGAGGTTGTTAAAAAAATAAAGAGCCACAGAAATCTTGACTCATTAAAACATTTTCAGCCACAAATTTAATAAAAAAAGATGCCTTAACTTCTTATTAAACTTTGATATGCTGTTCCCTCAGGCTTGAGGATTTTCGCCTTTCTAAATCTCTGCTGAGACAGCTTCTGAAGTATGTTTGATTCAACTGGGGATTGCTGTGTGAAAGGGGCATTGGTCTACCCTATTTTCAGGAGGGTTAGGTGTCTAAATAGTTACTTTTTCTTGCTTGACTGAAATGTGTAAGCAAAAACAGCATCAACCATGGAGTTGTTGAGACCTTTCCAAACCTTCCTGGGTAATACCATCCAATATGGGATTTAAAACTGCCAGTCTCCACAGAAACAGAGAGTTGATGAAGAAAAGAGCAAATCTCAACTCTGACAACATCCTAGATAAGTACTCGCTCATGAATTAACTCGGTATGAATTAACCTACAGTTCTTAATTTTTAGTTTAGATCAATGTCCTAGTCCACACTTGTTTTTGCTGAATTGCAGCAGAATCTACTTGTGCTACATAAGCACTTACTTCCAGAATAATCTTTTTCCAAATATAAACTTATTCCCCAAAGAATATTGTAAATTTGCCTAGGAAAAGAACCTCCCCTCAACATCTAATGCAATATACACAGAAATTCAAACTGTGCTGTTGATTATGAAATATTTTTAAAAATACTAAACAAATGGAATCAATATAAAGAGTCAATTTTTCTACTGTGAATGAATACTTGTTTACTTGGTCAATATTTTATTCAAAGAAATGTGGGGCCTGTCTAGTAAGATTTATCTCCATTATTTTTTCTTCTTTGTTGGTATGAAAGAACTATATGTTTCAAGTTTGGGTGCTTGTCTACATATCTCTCCACCCACCAACCCCAATGGTAGGTCTCACTAATGGAAGCTTTCATTTGTTGGAAATACTGAGAAGAACTGTTGTCACCACATATGGGCTAGAAATATGTCATGGTAGCTGTTACACTAGAAACTTTTATTTATTTATTTATTTTTGAATAAAATTTTGCTGAGAGAGTTTCTTCACTATGAACACAGTATTTTTTCTGGCCTCCCATCATTAGTAGAAAGTAATTCATGGAAAACATTCTTGCATTTCATGAAAGCAAGACTAGCCAATTGATAACCAGTTGGGCAGGCAATAGGTAGTCAATGCTACCCAAGACTAAATATCTCTTTATTTGGTGCATCACAATTTGTGAAATTCTGTAAGACTTTTGGGGTAATGATGTGTGTTTTTAAAGAGTCCCTCTTCTACTTAGATTGTTATATGAATCTATTAACAGTATATTGATATCTTATTAATTTATCAGTTTGAATAGATTCTGGGAAATGGGGGTTTAGTTTGCTTAGGGCCTAGGGCACTAATCTGCTAAGTTGTATATGGAATGTAAAATTCAAGAAAATTTTCTACAAAGGCCAAAAGCAAGGACTCTGGGATATGGATAATTTGGAACGTAAAGAAGGGTGGTGAATACAGAAGGAAAACACAACTGAAAGAAGCATACACTTAGAATGCTTAAAATTTTTCTCTCCTTGACTATTTTCTCCAAGTTAAAAAAAAATACATTTACAGTTATTTATAAGAACTTTTATATTTAGATATAGAAGAAGGAGGTCTGTACATTGCTTTTGCAAGAATGTCTATGGGCACCAAGTATGGAGCATACAAATATGAATTGGACCTGGTGAAACCAATGGTGAACTGGAGACTATAAACCCAATACGATATTTTCCCATAGATCAAATACCGTTGGTGAGTCAACCAGTCCACAGTGCATACTTTCAGTAATTATTACTTCATTTGGATGGATATCAAGTAGAATAACTGCAAATTTTATTTTCTGAGTTGAAGTAGAGAACTTCACAGGGTATCCCACTATTTAAAAGTCAATAGTCTCAATATTAGAGGCTAGACTAGGAAACAGTAAATGGCTTTTTTTTTTTTTTTTGCAGATATACTGCCTGCACCAATTTAAAGCACATTTATTAAAATCTTCCACAGTCAGACATCTCAAACATTGTTTTGATTATATAACAAGATAAGACCCTAAGATGCTATAATAAAGAAGAGAAAATATTACTTCAAGGACAGGTGTACCTAGACTTTTTATGAAGGCTACTAGACACCATCTGGTATTTCATGTTCCATGAGACTGCATTTGAATCAAGTCTGGAAATACTTTTGCTTTGCATTCTTAGAGGTATATCCCATACAGTTTTTTGCTTTTTTTACTTTAGCAATCTATAGCAGACACATAGACATCAGAGAGCTGTAAATATTTAGTAAAATTATCCAAAGTCTAGTGGAGATTTTTAAAAGAAAAATTATTTTGCTACAAATACTTTGTTCAGGTAGTCTTTCTGTAATTTTCAGTTATTCCTCTACCTCCAACCCTTATCCATTTGTCATGTACTCAGCATAGAGACAATTGCATGAAATCTCACTTGATTTCACTACCGTCTTCCTTCTTCCTTTTTACCAAGAAGTAGTTCTCATAAGATTTTATTTTAATATCAGTATTAAATTAATTGCAAACTATCTTTTCTCAAATCTTTTCTTATAGTGAGAATTTACATGGACACTCTCATGGTTAATAAAACTAGTCATTGCAGAATGCTTGTGAGAATAATTCATGTGATTGCTTGTGTTCATTTGTTTTTGATGTTTTGAATTTTTTTGTATAAATTTGGAAACTGTCATCCATATTTTTCAGTTGACATGATAACATACTTTGGTAAATAAAGTTACAAATGTGAACTGCATTGTTGAATTAACCATCAGTTTTAAGAGTATCATGAACTAGTAGTCAGCGGGAGATGGCCTAGATCAAATTCTTGACCTAGTGTTTTAATTTTCCTATAACATGAATTTCCCTATACAAGTTTCACTTTCCACCCCAATCATTACCAAATTTCAAGAAATATTTCTTTAAAAGTTAATCCACCTAAATAACAAATAATGTGATTTCTTTAAGGTGTCCCTACCAAGCTGTGAATGTAGGATTTTTTTGTTTGGTGCTATTGAATACAGAAGGTTGTAGTACCATTTGGTGCAGTGATTTTCCATGAATTCTCATGTCTCTGCCAAGTGTGTAAGTGTGACGGTATTAAATATCTTCATATCCGAAGTTAACTTAGTATTGAAATTTAGAATTCTGGCACTTCAAAAACCCAGATGGGCTGCAGAGTCTCAAAAAGTTTAAGATTTTCTGACCTTCTGTGGTTGACAGAGATTGGACTGAAAGCCAGAATACGTGGGTTCTAGTCTTGGCTCTGAAACTAGCCAGCTGTGTCATCTTGGACAAATTAACTTTCTTCTGTGATCTAGACATCATTCCCTTCCAATCTAGTCCTAATCAAATTTGATCAGGTAAATTAATCTTTCTGCTCCTTGGTTTAATTATAGGTAGAATGGGTATAATAATAGTATAACATAAGGAATAACTGGGTTATAAACAGAATTTAGCACATAATATCCAATAAAAAGATATTATTATTGTGAGTCTAGGTCTTGAAAATTGAACCTTGAATTGGTGTCAAATCATTTGATTCCTGAATCCCCACGGAGGATGTGATAAGAGATCATTTAATTTTAGACAATTTCCTTTTTCCCTATTTCCCCCAATTAAAATTAAGATAAATTAATAGTGAAGCAAAAGAAATCTGAGCCTTCAGAAGCCTGTGTGCTATACAAGCAAAGAAATGGTGATATCATCACTATCATTCTGTTCTTTAGGACATTTCTCTGTCAGGGATCTAACATAGTGGAATCACATGTAGTTGCAAAAGAGGCTCTGTGGGGTGGCTAGAAGCATAAACTGATGTGTAGATTTTGAAAGTTTTATACCAAATGTGTGATACTTTTAACTTCAGACTAAAATTAATTTCATGTTTATTTTAAACCAGAAATCAATGAAGTTTTCTTAATGGAATGTTCTCATCATGCACTTAACAGTAATGCTATAGACACTTCCTAGGGCGCTCAGGAAATTGTTCTTGGGTCTTATCTCAGTTTCTACTTTAATGGTAACCTTCTATTAGTATTTCTGTTGAAATACAGAGTAAACAAGCAAGGATAGCACCAAAATCATCTAGTTATATGATATTAAAACACATATAATACAGAAAATTTTTGTAGTGGAACAATAGCAATATCTTGCTGTCCTTCATTCCCTGCTCCACTCTGCAGAAAAAACTATTTCTTGCTCTTTCTCTAAGTTCATATGGTGGTTATCACTATAATTCTATTAATCATATTCTTATAGTTGCTATTTAATATACCAAATTTAGAAATTATTTTTAACTTGCCTCCTACTACAAGAAATGCTATTTTTTTCTCCTTACCCATCTCTGTCTCTGGCTTATTGTGAATCTATTTACTCTCCCTTTCTTCACTTCAACTTCTAGCCACATTACTCAGATTCCTATTTATTACTCCCTCAACCATATGGAATACTTTGTTCTCTACCCTAGAAGATGACAGCTGTTGCCTAGTCCCTTTCCCTCTACCTGGAAACCTGTAATGACCTGTTCACAGTCAAATTTGATGACTTGTGATTAGTGCATAGATTGATCTTAAAAGTTAAAGAGAAAAATGTACTTGCATTTTTATAAGAATAGTTCACTATAAGAAAGTAGTTTACAATGATCATATATCCTTTTCTACAAGTCCAATGACTCACAAAATGTACTAGTTTTGGTATCATGTTTAAATTATATTACTCAAATTCATGATGCTGTGTTACCATTTGCCTTTCACTTGGATCATGTCTTTCTTCACATTTCTATTTATTTTCCTGGAGTTAAGGTTGTTTTATTTTATTCCTTCCCAGTCTCTGCACTTGAGGATATTTTTAAAGTACCTTGAATAAATATTAAAAGCTTGTTATTTTCTTAGTGCTATGGTAGCTATCTCTTACATCTTTATGTTTATATTGTAGTATGAAAAACTGGTATTATTGCTCCTGGAATTAGATGCTGAAGAAGAGTAGGGGTTAAGGACCAAAAATAGGATAGAAGAACAACGCTTGAATTCCGGACTCTTCTTGCATCTAGCTACCAAGACAACTGAATAGTGCCTTATTTGCTACAGGTACCATCATCACATTACCATAAAAAAATGATTTTCTAACTATGAATCACTCAATTTTGAGAATTTTGAGATAAAAATAAATTTTAGGAGCCACCATGGTGATATCCTTGATACTAAAACTACAATGAAAATAACAAGATGCTTAGAGAGTTTATTAGCTTGCGATGCACCTATACTAATATTTTTATCTTTTGGGACTTCTGAGCTCTGTTTACTTTGGACACAACCATGGAGAACACATCACTTCTAATCTCAGAGGTCTTTGGTTCATCCTGAATCTTTCAGATTTGAATGATCTCTATGAAGAATTTGTTGATGACTTAGATGAAGATCACAGGTGACAGATATAAATGTATATAGTTTAGAATGATAGGTTGTGAGATTATTAGAGACAGGAATAAAGGTTATTTCTTGCCTACAGAGGTAGTGGGCATGTGGGATTGCTGATGCGCCTAAATAGATTCCAAAATTTTCCACAGTTTAAAGTTTAAGGAAGGCTGCCATAGAGTAAAATATTTTACAATTTTGCTTGTTCAAATATGCCTGATGATGTTCAGTGGATATCTAAGCACAGAATTTGAGTCTACCAATATCTCATTCTTCAATAAACAGGAAGGAACATGCACAGAGCGATGGAAGAGAAAGTCTTAGCCCATCTAACAGTCAAATAGATTGAACATGCTGACAATGCAGGGGTAGTAGATATCAGGCTGTATCATGTAATACCCAGTAGTCCCTGCACATGATCCTCTTCACCAGACATTTTTTAAAAATAAGATCTCTGAATGGTTTTATTGTAACCTGATCAACAGGATCTGAGTAGGTCCCTAATAGTGAAATGACTCTCAATTTATGCAGGCTATTGTGGATCACTAGAGGGGAATGCAGCTATGTGCTTCTATTTTACCTAAGTTTGGACAGGAAGTTTCGAAAGTAGATTTTTCTACAACCATAATCTTAATATTGTCAAAGTGACTATTCCCTGACAAATTACTCGATTACATGTAAAAATGTGTTCTACTTTTAAAAAGTTAAATAGAATGAGGTTAGGCAATCAAATGCCCTAGAGTTTTTAGGCATAGAAGCAATAGAACAGACTAGAATTTTCTTTCAAAGGTGAAGTAAATTAATAATGTTTTCTGGGCAATGGATAAGATTACTCATTCTGATTTGGCCTAGAGGACTCAAAAATTTTTCTGTGTATCCAAGGGACTTCTTTGTAAAAAAGGGACTTGATTTATTATGTGTCGCTCTAGGGAGCAAAAGTCAGACCAATGGATAGTGTTAGAAATCTCAAAGGTAAATTCATGTCCCATTTTTTTAGAAAATGTACCAGACCAAGGAAAGTCTTTTATGTAATAATTTAGTTCCTGATTTTACCTTATTTATGTTCCATTTTAATTTAAAATTTTTATCCTATTTAATTATGTACATTTTCCTAAGCAATGAGACAAAACATTAAATAAACAAATTAAACATGAAATAAACATTAAATAAACAAATTAAATAACCAGTAAATGACTGAAGTAGAGCATATGTTTCTCTCATTATTAGAAAAGTAACAACGACAACACATACTAATGGTGCAGCAAACACCGTTAGCTGCCTTGCAGTATGCCCGTGACCACAATGGCACAGGCATTAGGGTCACACCCTTTCTGGAAAGGGGTAAGTGTTTCAAAGATTTAGCATCTTTCATGCTGATTTAAAGTTTTAAAGGAGGTCCTTTTCCTTATGTATTAAGTGTATTGCAAGAAGAAAAAAAAATCTTTTGATTACAAATAGAAGATTGAAAAGATATACCGTTAAGATTTCTTCTTGGACACATCATTGCTAATTTGTGTTGCTACAGCTAAAAATGGAAGGAGGAGACTGACTTTTCCCATTGCTTCTAAACTGCTTGGATAACAATCACCAGTGATTATGCTTAGAAGTTTAAAGCCAGCTGTTTATGGGGAACGTGTTTTACATCATTTCATTTATGTTCTATGCCAAAAACTGAAGGCTGAAAAAGTTGAAGGACTTGACCTCAGTGGCAGTCAACGAGTAGCCTAGACTGGGAATAGATTTCAACTTCCTGTACTTCAGGGTAATTTACTGTTCATCAGAATACGCTCATGAGGATACATTCTAAGTTGTGATCAAGTTATAGCTTTATGGATACCAAAAGGATCTCTTTTAATAAGCATTTTATAAAACAATTAGGCCAAATTCAGACATCTTGTATAATTGCTGCTGATGGATGATATACAATCTCATTTCAAACTGAATCAAGTAGACCACTCACTGACAGTCCCAACTAGCCATAAGAAATTTGATTTAAAAATGAATCCAATATGAACCTTATATTAGATTTGATCTGAATATAATCCTGATATAATTATAGTATGTTTAGATACTTATTTTGCAGATATGCAATTATCTGACATTCCATCAGGTTTTTCAATTTCTCTATGAGTGTTAAGTTGCTAGTCGTCAGTTTATGAAAATTCATGGCTCCAATTTGTTGAGAGACAATTTGGAGAAAGGTAGCTGCTATTCTCTGAATTGGTCACGGTAAGTGTTTTGCAATTGTGGGACACAAGACAGAATTTCTCTGTCTCTAATTTAGAGGAGCTTGGTTTTATTTCAGTAAAACTCTTTGTGTGTGTGTTTTGATTTAGCCATGCATTCAAACTTTGGTATAGATTTAGTATAGATTTTTTTCTCTTTTTTGCTTTTCTTCTTTTTCTGTTTCTCTTCCATCAGGTTTTCATTTGGCTGATCTGGCAAAGCCTGGTGCATAGAAATTGATTTTGGCTTTATGTGAAGTCATATGGACATATGTGTGGGGATGTTTTTCAATGTCTGGCTCATGACTTTTTATTCTGGAGAGCTTTACAGATGTGTCTTTGTATAGTTAGTATAATTTTTGTTTTGTTTTGTTTTGAGAGGAGGTGAGCCTTCTACTCTGACCAAGGGTCCATTAGGCTGATTGGAGCAAGTTCAGTTGTATGTCAATGTCTAGCGAGTGCACGTTTTTTTCCGTAACACTGCTTGGGCTGCGTACCCTGGAGTTGGTAAAATTGTCTATTGATGGATCTTTGAACTATCAGGCTATTTTGCAACTGGGGGAATTTCATAAAGGATCAGACAGATGGGATGAGCTACCATATACAGAAGCCTTATGTCCCTCCATAAATTAGATTTAGAAAAGGCAGCGACATGTCTACAGGCACAAAGAAAGACAAAACAGCCTTCCCCTCACCCTGATAGCTGTAAAGGGGAGAAGAAAGGAGGATGAGGACCACCACTACTGCAGGTTTTGATTTCTCCTCATACCAAATGGAGCACCCAATTTGACCAAAGGAGCTGTCCTGGGCTTGGATTATTTCCCTCTTCATCAGTTTCCAGAAGGTGGATTGACTGAACAGGAGCAATAAGGCCCCAGAAGACAATGACACAGAGACCAAAATCCATTGTCCTGTGAACCTATTGAAGATATGAGACATTTAAGAAAAAAACAAAAGCTTAAATACTTTTTCTCTTTCGGCTTCTGTTGCAGGACACTCAGGACTGACTTCTGGATGAACAGTGGAAAACTTGAGATGGTGGATAAGACTGTGGATCTCCCCTGGCAACAAATTGGAACACATTTTTTTCCACCTTAAAAAGACTACATCATGTTGAGGAAGGTCCTCTCTGTTTGCTGAGAGTTTTTATCACAAATGGATGTTGGATTTTGCAAATTTTTTAAATTTCTTTTTATATGATCATGTTATTTTTTTCTTTTTCATCCTGTAAGTCTGTTAATGAGCTGTATTATATCATCAATAATTGGTTTTCAAATATTGAAATGATCTTGTAAACCTGAGATAAATACCATTTGGCTGTGGTGTGTTTTTTTGGATTTGATTTGCTAGCATTTTGTTGAAAATTTTTTCCATCTATATTCATTGGAGGTATTGGTTGGTAGCTTTCTTTTCTCAAAATGACGGTTTTTGGTATTAGCATATTACCCACCTTATATAAAGAGATAGGAATTATTTCTTCTGTTTTGTCCTCTGAAAGACATGGTCAAGAATTGGTATAATTTCTTCCTAATTTTTTAATGCATTAACTCCCATACTCATTTGTTCTGTCAAGAGTATTACCAGCAGCAACATGTATTCAAAATTCAGGTTTCCAAAGTGAATTCTACTGAATTTGATTTTGCAGGTAAATAAACTCAAAGTCTGTAATTTCAATACACTATGGTGATCTTTAAGATCTGGCAAATTTATAAAATAGTACATTACGGAATGTTGATTGGAAGCCAAAGTCATGGTTTAAAGTCCCATCTCTGGAGAGGAGAAACTTTGGGTGGATGCCACGCATCAAGGTGATCCTCTTTTTAGTGGGCCTTCAAAGTATAGTATTGGTTTCCAATAGGGTTAGCCAAAAATTCATAGAATATTAATGAAATGCAAATCTGCTACAAAATGCACCTTATATTGGTTCTCATCTTTGTTTTTGAAGAACTGCATTAAAATTACTGTCACTGTTGTTATACTTGCTCTTTTTAGCCAGAAAGAAAGTTAGATTTTACAAGTCAGATGAAAGACTTTATTTTAAGCCACCACACATGGCTAATTAACAGCACATACTGTGTGCAGTCCAGCGACTGCAACCACAATGGATAATTTATATAACAATGGAAAGAAGAGTCATTTTGAGGCCAATTCCATTCTCTTCTAAAGCTAAAAACAAAGTAATGATTGATGTCATGGACTGTGAGTACCTTCATTTGTTTATGCGTCTTGATCCATTTTACAGCAAAAAGATTTCTATACTTGCAAATTCTCAACTTTTCTTTTTAAACTAGGAATGTAAGTGCTATGAAAGAGTTTGCTGCTGTCAAGAAGTAGTGTGTGATCTGTGAAGTCAAAACTGTGCCCTGTTCAAATACCGACTTTTGCTACCATTTGCTGTGTGACCTCAAGCATTTTAATTTTTCAAAGCCTCAGTTTACTCATGTTTAAAATGGGGGTATTAGTACCTCCCAATATTGGAATAAATGAGATAAACCATACGTGGTAGATTGGATATTCACCTTTATTTGTTCTGCACGGCCATGTGGTCTTGTATTTGCTTACTGCAATCTGGAGTATATGCTCTGTTTGTGGAGGTTCTGAAAGGCAGCTCAGTGTACATACTGAAGATCATTCTCTGCATACTTAGCAGTCAGTCAGGATATTAACTTGATGTGCTAATGAGTTCTTCAGAAGTTCTCCTGAGTATAGCTGCATTGCCCAAGTTTAAAGGGATTCACGTCAACCTCCTCTGTCCTGGGGGCTGGGTTAAGAATCAGGAGAGTTTTTATCTGAAAAGGGGGAGGAAGAAGAGTACAAATGTTTCTGGAATTCTGAGTCTGTCAGCTGCTTGTCCATGAGGAATAACCACGTTTGGATTGATGTTGTGATTAGATTGAAAGGAGGATGCCTGAATGTTGAAAACAATTTCTCTAAATTTAGTTTTCTTGTCCTGTTCCTTGACAAATTATTTGCTTCTTTAGAGACTAAAACAAAAATAATCTCCATACAATTGTGCTTAAACAGTGTATGAGATCCAGCAGCTAAGGTTCATAAGATTTTACAAATTGGCTGTTATCACAGTTATTATTTAAAATTAAATTATATAGTTAAAATTAAATGAATTATACTAAAAACAAAGATAATAAAATTTCAAGTCTCATCATTTTCTAATTATTTTAATTCACTACTTCAGTTTTTTTTTTTTAATATCTTTGAATGTAAAAATGCTATTTATTGTTTGCTGCTGCACATAACTCCACTTCTGAATTCATTTACCCTGGTAGCTTGAAACTAGTCACTGTGAGAGCATTTACTTGATAAAAATCAGAATAAGCTACGCAAGGACTTAATTTATTGTTTTGTTAATTGTCTACACTTAAGAAAATAAGGAAAAAATGTTAATAATGAAAATTTAATTTAAAAGTGTATCTTATCTAGTGCCGAAGCTGAAAGAGGTTTCAATTCAATGAATAGAATTTATACAAAAGTGAGAATTAAATAACACTTCACCTATCCTATTAAATAGCAAATAGATTTATTAGAAAAACAATTACTGGATTGACATTCCATTCTATTTGTCAAATCATGGTTGAATTATAGCATAGGTTGTCTATGGATAAAAGATATTAGCATAAAATTAATGCAGTGCATTCTATGAGAATCAAATGGCCACATGTTATTTATAATAAACAATAGTTTATGTTACTACTTATTGTAAATAATGTGCTATGTATCATTTATGTCATTAAAACATAGTAAAATTAAGTGTATATATATACACACACACAGAAGACTGCTTGTTAAACAATTACTATCACACCACTGCAAATAATTAAGTGAAAGAAAAATAAAACGGTCTTCTTACTCTAAATTTTTATTATTTGAATAAAAGACTTTTTAACCAAATTGTAATTAAACTGGGAAAATTTTTGACTTTTTTGATTTGGGGAAAAATACAGCATCAGAGAAGAAAGAAATATCTGTGGATTAAAAACAGCACTTAAAAAACACTGAACCAGTGACCCTTCAAGGTCGTGTTTAGTTCTTAACTAAGTGACATTGGCAGCTCAAGTGTGAATGGATTTTAATTTATATTTAGTACAAATTTTTACCTTAGTATTTATTGTCTTTCTCATGAAACGTGGCTTTATTTTAAAGATTTTTAATTTTGAAACCTCCTAGAGCTTGAGTCAAAGCCTTTAGACTTATGATGGAATTTAAAAGGGTAAGGGGTCTTCCTTTTATCCTTGAAACAATGTGGGGAAATCTGACATTTGTGATTCAGAAAAAAAAAAAACACACCAAAAAACGATCATCAAAACCAAAACATGGTGGTAAGCAACAGACTAATTCTTTTAGGCAAGGTAATCAATATGGAGCTAAGGTAACCATATTGGTAACAATTGGTAACCAATTATTAGTTATCAAGGCAACTATTATTAAGACAAAGTCTAACATTTGGTTTATGTCTGACACTGAACAAGAAGGATTGATATGGCATGGAAGGCACATGGAATAATTTGGGGACTAAATATTCTTGGTATGATTAAACTTTGAGAAGCACTTCTAATTAATGGTATTTGAGGGCTAGGGCAATGAGCAAACATTTTTGTATTAATTTAACAAACTGTATTGATTACCCATTGCTGGATAATAAACTATTCTAAAACTTTGTACTTGAAGTCATGATTTCTTATGTCTCATAATTCTGCCTCTGGCTGTGGAGGCTTCTGCTATTCTTATCAGCATCACTCATGTTTTTCATTCATTTGGGGGATCAGTTTGACTGGAGTTGGAGGACCTAATGTGTCCTCCTAGGTCAAGGAAGGCTGCAGTTTGAGACCTTTCTTTCCATGGGAGATCTTGTTACTCTGTAGCGCATCTTGCATTATTTTTCATGAGGCTAGGTTTGGTCCCAAGAGTAAAAGTGGAAGCTGCCAAGTCTTTAAGGAGCAGGCCTAGAATTTAAACAGCAGTACTTCCGCCACATTCTGTTAGTCAAAGAAGCCTGAAGTCCTATGTAGTTACAAGAGAAGAAGAAACAAACTCTCTTTTTGATGGGAAGAGCTGTTAAGTTTGCCTTTCAGGGATCATGGAAGATTGTTGTCACTCTCTGTAGTCAACTTCAGTTATATCCCCTTGCAAGTCCATAAAAGTTGTTTGAGAATATTCTTTGCTTTTTAAGTTCCTAGTGTTATGGCTATATTCATGATTAAGTCAACAACATATAAAGGTTACCTGAGAGCAAATTAAATAATATCATTTTCAATCTTTAAAATATATGGTATATTAAGAATAAATTATTGTAGTAGACAGATCAAGACTCAGTGGTCATCCCAAGGAAGTGAAAAAGGCATGTTTCCATGACTTCAGGAGCCTGGCACAGCTGATGATGTAAGTCCAGCTCAGTGGTTCTCTAACTGAGGGCTTGACATACCGAAATTCCTTTTCTGCCCGAACTAGTTAGACATTTCTATATTTGGAATTTGCCTACCATTACTTCCTTTTCTAAAAGCCAAACTTCTTGACCTTCTAAATAGGAGGAAAGTAAAATATAGTGTTAAGCATGAGCTTAAACATATTTTGAATACTTTAAAAAAACAAAAAAAAAGTCAGAAGAGAAGTTTGGAGGTTGGCAGAGTTTTGAGGCATGTGGTTGTGGTAGAATTGACATATAAGTAATAAATCCTTTTTTGTCCTCTCAGGACTAAATTCTCCTTTCTGATACAACTTAAATCCTGAGCTGGATCAGTCTCCTCTAGCATACAGAAAAATCAAGATACCTGAAAATCAAGACATGAAAATGTTTTGGTGGTCACTGCAGGAATGAAAGAGAACCAGCTTCTTTTCTGGGAGAAAGGCAGTAAAAGTGTGGGAGAAATCATAATTGCATTGCACAGTAGTGCCCCCTCAAACTTAGGATTGAAGGAAATTTTAAAAGAAAAGTCTTGGTGTGACAATTCACCTGATTGTAGGCAGGAGGATTTTATTTCATGAGTCTAGATCATAGGTTATAAATTAGGTCAGGTAGGCCTGCCTTTGATGACTTTCTACCAACAATAGGGATATTGGGCAAGCTATAGTTATTGTTAGTGTAACTAGATAGTAAATATTTTTAATTATAAAGCCAAACACAGCCAAAGTGAAATTATTGAAATGATCCTGAGATGTTACAGACCACTGTGTTTATGTACATTTTTCATACTTATACCAATTTAGAACATAAGTCTGCAACTCCAATTTGTATCGCATAGTAAGACAGGATTAACAAAACAGAAAATACAAACAAATAACTACTTTAAATATTGAATATCTCAGTTAACTACCTTGAAATGCACCTTTTGTGTTGGAAGGTCCTCTACTCTAAAGGTATGCACAATCTTATAAGGAGGGTGTGGGTTACATACAGTTCTTCATTTGATTGTAGATTCCATTCATGTCTTCACAAGAAATTTGTTCCCTTCTTGATCTCCTATTTGGAACACTTAGTTCTTGAATTGTCTAACATTTCATACTCCAGCTGATGCTTTTCTCAGTTGTAGAAAGCATAAAAAGGTTTTTTGTTGATTGTTTTTTTCTATAAACCTTCCACCTCATCTCACTAAATGTTGCCTTGGTAAATAGGAGTCTTCCTAAGACTTATTAAAAATTCCTTATGTATCTTATATTTTAATCCCATAACCCTCACAAATGCCTTCCTAGAAAAAAACTTTCTCCAAAATCTTTTATATTTATTTGTATTTCCTGGTCAGTTTATCCCATAAAAAAGTTACAATATCATGGAAAAGAATGAAATTAGCCTCTTCGGTTTCTCTTTCAGAGGTGGTTTATGAAAAATAAGTGGAGATAAGTTTAAGTGTGAAATGGGATTTTGAGTCAATCTGGTTATTCCATCTGAAATTGTGGACCAGTTCTTTACTCCTGCCCCTAATTTTCAGACCTCTACATACACACACACACACACACACACACACACACACACACACACACACACATATATATATGAATGATTGGAAATTGTGCAAGACAACAATTTGCTAGGAGAAAACAGGGTTAATGTTGCTTGTGAGAAAGTGAGATGAAGATGACTGTGTGGTGCTGGGCCAAGGGTCTTCAGCTGTTTCTTATTTAGAGAAGTTTAAAGCAGAAGCTGAAAGGCTTGCTATCATGGAGGAATGCTTAGCATTTGAGCAGGGCTATGCTTGGAATTTATGTTTGAACATCCACATAGATTTGAGGATTTTGTTATTCTCCTCAGTACTGTGTTAAAATATGTGTGATTCTGATGAAGGAAGATTGTTTCTGCTATGTAGTGCAGCATAACAAATGACCCAAAAGTAGTGGCCTAAATAAGAGCATTTTTTTGGGTTCACTTTTCTTCAATTTGGGTCAGGCTTGGCAGGCATCACTCAACTCCAGAGCTGGGTGTTAAAATGATGTGAAGGTTTTTGTTTTTGTTTTTAAACACAGCTAGGAATTGACATTGGTTGTAAACTGAAACTAGCTGGGACTGCTAGTGAAAACACATGGTCCCTTTATATGACTTGGGCTTCCTCACAATATGGTGGCTGGGTTCCCATTGCCAGGATCCTGAAGGGGAGAATCAGCAAGAAGCTGAACCTCCTCACGCTTCACTATTGAAAGTCATGGAACATCACTCCTGCATCACTTTACTGCTTGCAGCAGCCATGAATTTCTCAGATTCAAGGTGGAAGAAGAGACAATACTTCTTGGAGGAGGAGTGACAAAATCTTGGAAGAGGATGTGGTACCAAAAGTAATGCTGTAACCCATTTTCAAAAATGCAGTCCACAGGGTTACAGATGTTCTTGTGCATCATTGTTAAGCAATTTTGGAGGAAGTGATGAGAACACTTTAGGGATGTAGGTTTCATATGCAATGTCTGGGCCCATGTGCTAGTTAGTGGTGAAGTGTGCTCTTTTTCTGATTCTCAGGCAGAAGATATAATAACAAATCCAGATAAGAAAACAGGAAAGGAATGATGCTAGTTTTATATCCAGCACCTCAGGAAACTGAAGTTTTTGAAGCAATATACAAATGGAGACCATTAACCTTGGAAATTTGTGTCTCAACACCAATATGAATTCATTTGTGCCACAGACTGGTAAGGCCCAGAGCAATGCAAGATAATGAGAATATCCAGCAGTCATTAAATTTAATCCAGTGTAGTTTAGACCAATAACTTTGTTTCTCATTGTCATGCTGCAGTTACTTTCTTTGTCCCTAAATCCATTTTCACCTGGAATCTTTCCTCAAGTTGAGATCAAAGACAATTGAATGCTTTTGAAATCAACAAGTAGTTGTTTTTGTTACCATAATTTTATACAAATCCATAGGTAACCTGTTAAATTTCTAATTCAAACAGCTGGTTTATGTATAGCTTCATTTTTGTCTTTTGCCTATTCATTTCACATCAGACCTTCCTTTACCAGTTTACTTTTCAAAAGAAATTTCAGAGAACTGCTCTCCATTCCTGCTGATATGAATATTAGTATAAGTTAAATTTCAGGCATTTTATTTTTGCTGAATTCCCAAAGCACTGAATCCACGTGATAACTTTCATGCTTGTTCACTGATTCTCTCCTTGTACCTAGAGCAGTCATTGTCAGATTTGGCAGCCAAACTCTGTATCCCCATCAACTCCTCTCCCAGTTTCTCCTCCTTCTCATTAACTATTCTTTCCTGAACAATGCCAGAACCAATGCTAGATCCCCGGTGTCTCATTATTCACTTCCCTCTCCGCCACAGCTGTCCCCATGACTGCCTCTGTGGCTTCTCACAGCCACTTCGGTCAGCATCCTGCCCTTTACTCTCGAGCAATTGTTTTCCTTTAGTGATCTGCTCTAACGATACTTATCAAAAAGTTTATTGAAAAAAACTGAACAAGTGTTATGTACTAGATCATTTATATAATTATAAGTAGATATATGGGAGGGGGTTTAAGAAATTAGAGACACTTTATTTTTTACTTGTTTCTTTGACTGTAAACTTTGAAGAGCACTTTAGGCAAGTTGGTTTGCCCTTAAATTAAATTCTCAATTGACTTACTCAAGAAAGAAAATTATTTTTATTGGGGTGTGGTTGCTTATATCCCCTGTGAAGTGCCCATTCATATCTGTTATATGAACCACCTGACACAGAAACCATTCATTAAGATTAGAAACCAGTATGTGAATGTATTCTCATGTATCTGCTGGTTAAATTGGTCAGGTTTGGCACATTTAAATTTCCTACGAATGATGTCAGCTTGACAGGACCACAGGACTCACAGATATTTAGTCAAACATTATTCTTGTATTTCTGTGAGTGTGTAGACTATGAGACTTCATTTAAGTAAATAGACTGAGTAAATCAGATAACCCTCCATAATGTGGTTAGCTTCATCCAATCCGTTGAAAACTTGGATGGAATACAAAGACTGACCTTCCTTTAAGTAAGAGGAAATTCTCTCTACCCAACTGCCTTCGAACTGGGGTGTTGACTTTTTCCTGCTTTTAGACTTGAATTGAAACATCATCTCCTCATGGGTCTCCAGATTTCCAGTCTTCATGGTGGAGCTATACCATTAGTTCTGCTTCTCAGGCTTTTGACATTGAATTAGAAATAAACCCATTTCTAAGTGTCAGCTCTTTGAATGTGGGCTAGTACTAGACAATCTGCTTTCCTGAGTCTCAAGATTGCTGACTCCTTCATAGATCTTTACTTTTAAGATTAATTTTTATCTATTCATAGGGTGTAGGGCAGAGATGCCGGGAGGGGGGTTTGAGAGGATTTCCCAGAGACAGAGCAGGGAGCAGAACAGGCGAATTGACTGAAAATACACTGCTGAGGGGAGCAGCAGGCGAGACAGGAGAAGTCTCCTGCGCCATATGTGGATCAGCAACCTGGCCAAGATCAAACTCAGGCTGTAGCAGCAATAGCAGGCTAGCACTGATTTAACATATCTGCCACCAGGGAGGCCCCTCCCTCTGTAGATAGAGGCATGCTTACCTCCACAATTACATAAACTGATAAATGAATGGGGAGGGTGTGTGTGTGTGTGTGTGTGTGTGTGTGTGTGTGTGTACAAGTCGATCAGAAACAGGACCCAGGGACCATGGTAACTCTGCCAGGACTTGTCCAGTGTCTACAAGAAGTAAGAAGGGTACCTGGAAGCAATACAGATGAACCTTACCTAAATTAGAAGACAAAGACTCTAGTCAGTTACAGTTTCACCTGTGACTAATAGGGGGAAGACAGTGCCCAGAACCTGTCTTCGGGTCCCCCACTTCTCTCTGCTCCAGCTTCTCACCACTGGCACCATAGCTGGTCCCTGTTGCCATGATTTCCGCATGAGGTCTAAAGCTGCTCTTCTCAAGCCAAGAGTTTCTGCCCCACCCTGGATAGACTCAGGATTCCATTCCAATCCTGTGCCTAGGATCTTGTGGCACAATTGATAACTGAGTCTCTGAGCTGCCAGATTGTCCCCGAGGCCTCCCCTCTGACATACACATTACCCGCCTCCTTGACCTTTTCGTGGGGTATGTGTCTCTCTCTCTCTCTTTCCCTTAGCAACACTGAAAAATTAACCTCGGACTTTTTTCTGAAGTTACTTATCAGGTATATACTGGTTAAAGATCTGGCAAGCTTCCCAATAATGACCTAGACTTCTACTTCACGTTCCATTACACAGCACATTTGGAATTGGGCAGACTTAATTCCCATCTGACCTGCCTCTCAGTTGATTCTGTACCAAGGACATGGGCCTGAGCTGGGGTCTCTGGAGCTGGACCTGGAGGAGGAAAAGGGTGGCAGTCATCATAGGCAGGGCCGAGGGGAAGAGGATCTACTATCTAGATGAGTTAGGGTTAAATTGAAAGCTACCATGGGTTCAAGATATAAACTTGAGAAGGTCAGAATTATAGATTGAGCAACTAGAAATGTTGGAGCAGTCCTATACTCCCGGGTTCTCGGGGAGCCATGGCCTCCAATCTCTCTGAAAATCACTCCACTTAGCACTTCCTCAAGACGAGAGAAGGACAGTTCAAGGCCCAGCTCTGCTCCTTAAATTCTGGAAAGGATTCTGGGTGCAACACTGTGGTCTGAAGTCCGGGATGAGGAGGCTGCTGGGAAGGCGATAGAATAGAGCCCCCTCATTTTATGAGTCTTTAAAAGTGATGCATGTGGGCTCCTGACCTCAGCAGGGGCAGGCCTCTGCTGCACTCTGCCGGCTCCTGTAACTGTCACCCACCTCACACTTCAGTCGATAACTGGATCTTCTCCCTCTTTTTACCCTACTAATTCTCCCTCCCCCTCTATTCTATTAATTTTTTTTTTCTTTTTTGCTGCACCAGAGGCCCTGTTATTCGAATTTTTAGTGGCAAGTGTCCAGACTCAGAACAGATAAGAGAGGTTCTGACCCAGTGTGTTTTTAGACCCTTGGCCTGTAAAAGAAAAGGGACAGGTATGGTGAAAGCAAAAGTTTGGTACGGCTCTGAGTCTGCTCAGATCTGCCAAAACTCAGTGTACTGGAGGCAGAGGATCTCATGGAAGGCAGCAAAAGCCTGCGTTCTCAGGGTAAGTGGTTAAAGCACACCCACCCTAGGACCATATAGGCTAAATCTGTGCTCCCTCTTTTCCCAGCTGTGTGACCTTTGGCAAGTTATGCAATTCCTCTCTATATTGTCAATAAGAGTACTTGCTCACAGTCTGCTCTAAGGATTACAGATACAGAATAGAAAGTCACCAACAGACCTAATGGTTGTGAAAGTGCTCAACCTGAGGTTGCCCTGTGTCTTGTCCAGTGAAAGAAGTCATCAGATTAGATCATCTCTAAGCTCTTATCCAACTCAAATACCCTAGAATCTATTCTAAACTCTTACTTGGCACAGATCTTGCTTTCTAAGGCTATCTTGTAGCTGCCCTGTGACTCAGGCTCAAATCCACAAATTAGATTAAATCCCATTATTTAAAAAAAAAAAAAAACAACTCTTTTAAAGCATTCAAGCCCACATATATGTTTAAATAACCTTGTCAAATTTGCTGTCCCTGCAGAGGGCTTTTCATTATTCTTTTTCATTAAAATAAAAATCCCTCTGGTTGACTTTCTAATGTGTTTTCGTTAGGCCTTCAGCCTGTTGTTAACCATTTTCAACCTAATATTAAACTCTGTCCTTCTAAAGCTGAATACTCTGCTACCCCCTGAGAAGTCACCCATGATGATGATAGAGTGGGCACTTAATATGCTAAATAATAATAATATAAAATCTAAATGTGTAGTGATCACTGGTTGCCCAACAGGGGTCTGTCACTCACTTCCCTTATCAGTAATTTTCACTGTAAAATTCTGTGTTGAAAGGGGAGGGAAAAAGCCCTGCACAGCAAATGTCTCCAGGTTACAGACTGTGGTAAATAGGGTATCTAATATCCAGAAAATGAATACGCAGCCTCCAGAGAAACATATGCAATGAAGGGAAATGGATTCTCAGATTAAGAAGTTTAGTACCAAGAAAGAAAGGGAACTCATTTGCAAGAGAAAAGAATAGATGTAACTGATTTCCTCCCTACTGATAAACTACACATGGATATAGTTTTTCCTCTTCTTTCTTTCAGTAGCTAAGTCAAGGGTTTCCTGTTCTTTTATTTTCCATAAACCAAGTCATTCAGATAAGCAGCCCTTTGCTCTATCAACTAATTACTTTCTGATTTGCTTTGATCTATTATTCAAGCAGTAAATTCCAGCTTCATTGCACCCATATTGTAAAACCTAAATGAAGTCACAGTTGTGAAAGGAGATAACATGAAGTGATCGATTTGAAAGAGGCACTTCCTTTTTCTCAGGAATGTAGTACGTGATACACACATTTTCCATGTCATTCAGGCAAGTGACCATGTTCCAAGCCCATTCTACTTTTCATGGTTCCATGGTTCTTTCTACCCCAAACCAACCACTAAAAATCATGCTTTTGGCATTGTAAATTATCTCTAAGGTTATTTTGTGTCTTATTCCTTATGTTACATTTTTATTTCATGAATTAAAGTGTTATTGTTTAAATATGGCTTATGGCATGAGGACTTCCTAATCAAATCCTCATGTACATCACCAACTGCACTACAAAGTTCTTTCTCCTTTGGCACAGATAGAGTGAAAAATATTTCTGCATATTTTTTTCCTAATTAATCTTAATTAGAAATTATTAATTGGAATTTCCTTACACTCTATCACATCCACATCAGTCTATATGTTCAAAGAGTTACCTGTGAGAATGTTAAAGTGCACCATGGTTACTTTTCACATTACCCATTTTCTTTAGGACAATACATTTTTTCTAAAATTATCTGCAAACAAGAGTATGGACTTTCCAGATGATTCTACAAGCTGAAAAGTACTCTACTGGCTTTTGACATTCATTTTTTTTTTTAAATTTTATTTTATCTGCTCTTTTCCCTCTCTCCTATGCCTTCCTCTTCATTTTTCTCTAAGTGTGGGCATGTAAACATTGCCCTTATTTTATGTTCCAGACTGGGTCTGAGCATGAAAGGAATTCCAAAAAACACTAATTCCAAAGCTTTCAGATCTCTTATAAGCATTTCTCCTTCGAACATTGCCTGGGTAGCTTTTAAAGATTCTAAGGACAGTGAGAGAGCAGTTTATCTTACTGGATTCGCTACTCAAGAAACAAGCTTTAACACACATTACTGAATTTCTATCATTTGGGCTTTGAAAGAGTTGGTCATCTTCTCTGAACTATCTTTCCCTGTAGTTATTTTTTTTAAAGATTTATTTATGCATACAAGCTGGGGTACAGGCCAGAGGTGTGGGGCAGCAAGAGGGTTCACCAGAGGCAGAGTGGGGAGCAGAACAGCCAGGTTGACAGAAACACACTGCTGAGAGGAGCAGTGGGTGAGGCAGGAGAGGTCTGCCACGCCATGTGGGAATCTCCCCGGCTGGGTGTCGTAACCGTGTGGCCACCGCCGACAGCTCCACAGCGCAGCGCCTAACAGCTGTGCCACCAGGGAGGCCCTTTCCCTGTAGTTCTTAAGTATTTTATTCTCTTCCACTTCTCCTCCTCCCTCCATCCTACTCCCAACTTCATGAATAACTTTTCTTACACATGTTATCTAGTTCTCTAAAGTTATTTGTTACTTCAGACATCAAGAATTTGGTTCAGCATACAATTCCATTTTTCTCTTATGTTATTTTACCTGGCAAGGGCTTTAGGGCAAGATGACTTTGACCTCCTTTGGAGAGCCTGTGGTTTGATAATAATTAACTTTCTTGATATAAGGCAGTGAGGAATTTGAAGGCCATGGTAACTGTTGAAAAACCTGGGCAGCAGACTTTGTGACTTGTTCTTTTTCTTTAGCAAAGAAAAATAACAAACTGTATTCTGAGCCTGCCCTTTGTGAAAGGGTTCCTGGTTTCTAAACTATGTGGAAGGTGGTGGTAGCTTGTGAGTTTTCTTCCTCTTTGGCTCCTAAGAACAGAATTATATGACTTCGCAAACAATGAGATAGCTGGTATTTTAGGTCAATATCACTATCATAAAAATTAATGAGTGTTCAGATTTTTATGTTATGGATAACTCCCATCGTTGATGAAACCTGACCCAATTCAATTGCTTTCAGAGTTTACTGTGAAATGATTTTGGAAGCATTTTTGAAATGCTTTTTGCAAGCAGGAACTATCCTTCTAGCTGCTTAATCTTTAATTCTCTGAACAAGATTTCTCATTAGTAAAATGGAAATAAGTATAGTTTTGCCTATTAGGTTATAGGGGATTAAATGAGATCACAAATAGGTGATATATGTAAAATGTTTAGGACAGTGCCAAATGTATATAGCAAGCAATCAATATGTATTAGCCATCACTATCATTATTATCATTATCACCATCATCTAAGTTATTTGGCTTCTGATGAACTTAATTTTGGAAAAAATTGCTCTAGCAAACTTCAGTAACTTAAGGGTTGGGGATTTACTGGGAATGAAACTGCCATTGTTTCATCAATCTATGTACGTGCTCACAGTCAAAACCACTCTTGAACTCTCCTAAGGTAGGAGAGAAATGCTAATGCTAACTATGGTAGGGCTGTCTGTTAAGAGAAAAGCGATCTTTATTTGTTCCTTCCCTAAAATTTTATTTTTCGTTAGGAAGTAGAATAATGGCAGAGCTTCCCCAAATCCTGCTAGGCCCTTGTTCACCTTATAAATGGTTGAAATAGTCTTGGATATTTTTACTTTCATAAAATTACAGCTCACTAATTGCACAGTCTTTGTAAGTGTTCATAGAGCGTAGTCAGCTGCAAAAATGCTTTTGATGGTGACATTTGCTTTTGTCCTATTTTGACTACTCTTTAATATTTTCAGTTCTCCTTTAAGGAAGCCTTTGGTGCATATTGCTCAAGTATATCAGGACATGGAAGGTATTGCTTCTACTGACAGTAAATACAATGTTTTTGACTGGTGGAACAGGACTGTGTCTCGCAACCATCTCAGGCCAGATATGTTCACTGTCAGATCACGCAGCTTAAAAGAGAATCTTGAAACCCTTGGCAACATCCCCACATGTTTTTTAACACTTTGTGGTCCGCTCATGTATTAGTACATGTTTTTTGTCACCAGTGTCAGGTGGCCGCTCACGTATTAATACGTGTTCATCTAGTCTCTGGTTTTTCATGCCACGGTGGATTTATTTGGAACTACTAGGAGCTATTTCTTTGATGGTACTCAGTCTAGAAGCTTTACACATTGTTTTGGTGAAAGTGTATGGTGTTTTATGAGAGATATTATAGTTTTTTTAATATCCAGTAGTTCAGGAGTTGTGTGTGTTTTATTGAATGCTTATAACATTCATGCGGTGGCACAGAAAATGACCAGCCCCAAGGGCTGGTAAATTTAAAGGGCACTGGCACACAAAGTGTTAATAGTACCCAGGGGAAACAGCAGGGAGACAGCTGCAAATCTCTATATACTCTTTCCTCTGGGCTTTTCCTAGCTCTCATATTCTCTTCCTCTTGCTGCCGCGGTTTATCCTCTTGTACCTGTTCTCTACCACACTGTTCTCTGAGTGACGCCATACTTATATCCCCAGCTTCCAGGCTCACTCGTGCATACCCACACCATACTCCAGGTGTCCACCATGAGGCGTACCCCGAGCCCACGCTCCCAAGCACCTCCCGCATTCAAGGCCATAGGTGATAGAGGCCAGCAGCCTAAAAGCTTAACCATCACTTACCTTACAGGCTGAAATCTATATAGCTTTGGCCAAAGGAAGTAACATCTCCTGACTAACAGAGGTAGGATATGTTACACTAATTTGGTACAAATGAGCAGAAAGAAGGACTGACCTTTGTAGTGCAGGCAGGCAGTAGGGTGGAGCAGACAAAGGAGAGTTCTGGAGTCCTCGGTGGCTTTTTCAGGCTTTTAATGATCTTTCTACTCCACTTGTAGTGAGGGAACCAGGTGCAGGACAGGCAGGGGGGCCCAGGAAGCTGACAGGCCTCCTAGCCCCTGGTGAATCTTCACTCTTCTGTGCTCTCTGGAGTTCTCTTGAGGTCTCTCTGCCACGCTCCACCACACCTATATGCTCAGGCTCAGGTGTGCCCACTTACGCATGCCCACATCATACTGCAGGTGTCCACGGGGCCCACACGCCCAAGCATTCAAGGCCGCAGGTGATAGCCACAGAGGCCAATGGCACAAAAGCCCGAGCAATCTTCATTTACCTTACACTTCTCTAGGGTATCAACAATGTGCAGATTACATACTAAAATAGCTAATACTTGGAGAGTGTTTTGTACGTGTATTATATACAATTTATTTAATCTTGAGTTACAAAGTCTATGAAGTTGATAGTATTCTTATTTTACAACACAGAAAATTAGGTTACCCAGCTAAGAAGAGGCAGAATTGGGGCCTGAAATTAGAAGAATTGGTTCTTCACCACCATGCCGGCTTATTCTTAGAACAACCCATTTTTGGGTTATCACTCTTATGGAAGAGAAACTGAGGCTTAGGGGATGGAAATAACTTACATTTACCATCCACTCTCTACCACACTTAGAGAAGGGGAGAAGTGTCATTTACATTGTCAGCGGGCAATTATTTCTTGGTTAAAGGGAAAAGGCAGGTTTGGTTAAAGTCATCTCCACCCACCCTTATTAACTAGCCCCCTGCATGTGGTCCCAGGTGGAGCGGCCCATGAGGGGTTCAGGAGAGCTCAGGGGAGATGGGAGGAGCTGTGAGATGCTGTCTGGAGGCATATTTGAAAAACATGTTTTCAATCCTCTTAGCACCCCTGATGACTGACGGAAAGCTGGCTGATGATTCCAAGATGAATTAAGCTTGTTCCATGAGTCCCTGCTGTGCTCATCTCCAAACACTGGAGGAGGCAAGGCTACTACCCCTTCTAAAGACCTGAGAGTCATTAGCTGAGGAAACTTCCTTAAGCTAAACGTAAATAAAGGTAGAAGGAGAGGAGGAAGGGGAGAACAGAAGCAGGGGAGAGAGGAAAAGGGAATGAAAAGGAAATAAAAGAGATGGCAGGGAAAATGAAAGAAGGCCAACCCAGGAGTTTCTCTGCCCAGGCCGGAAGGGAGAGTGGTTCTGCTGTGGACCGACGGGTCTCCTATGGCCCTGTTCCTGGGGAGAATGTAGATCTCTTCCCCTCAGGACTCTGAATCCTGCACAAGCCAAAAATTTCATTTGAAAAATTAAATTATGTTTGAGGAGCAAACACCCCCCAAAGGCCCTGGAGGTCAGAACAATCAGGATTTAAATTAATTGCTTAATTGCAAAAAACATTTCTGAGAACAATGCTGATAATTTGCTAGAACCAGCGATGTTTGTAGCTCTTTGAAATAAATTGAATCGCTGGTTACAAGAATTAATGCTTACAGAGAAATTGTGATTGAAATCCCTGAAGTTAAGTATCAATTCCTTAAAGGAATAGGTAATTAGTGAAGAATTGTGCACTTAAGTCAGTATTACATTCAGTTCTTAATTATATAGTCTCAAATTGTTTCCCATTTGTTGCATGCACATTAGTCTTGTCTCCCTAAAGTTGATGATAATCTCAGTGAGAGCAAGTGCTGGAATTCATTCTTTTATTGGTGTCTTTGACCATGTTGCACAGCTCTGCGTGCGTGCGCGCGCAAGCGCGTACACACACACACACACACACACACACACACACACACACACACACACATACACCCATCCACCCACCCACCCAACTATTGATGGATGCTGACTGGAATAAATCCATGAGCTTAAAAAAAGTTGTTCTTCTGAAGCAAAAATTATTTAGCTAACCCAACAGACAGAGAACAGCCTGCTTCTCGGGAGAGCCAGGGCAGTGGACACATTATGTAGCTAGAGATTGCTTGTGCTAAATGGAGTAGAGTATTTGAAAAGTGACATCCCATTTGAGTGAAAAGAAATTGTAGATAACTCAAGGTCAGGCCCCTGCTGTGGAGCAACTTGATTTAGATTTTGTTGATTTGCCTACATTTTATAAAGACAAAAAAAAGAAAAGTCATTTGGCCTAGAAAGAGATTGAGAAAAGAGGACTCCAGTGCGCTACGATCCTTCCTAATTTCTGGGAACTCTGTGTTTTTCAAAAGCTTGATTTGTTTCTTAAAAAGTCACAAGGGGTTAAGTCTCAGCACTGTGAAGCTATCTGCAGCCACTGCAGCAGAAAAGTTCCAGCCAGCCAGGGAGCGTCCCACATGGCGCAGCAGACCTCTCTGGCCTTGCCTGCTGCACTCGTCTGCAGTGTATTTCAGTCAATCTGCCAGTTCTTCTCCCCACTCTGTCTCTGGAGAATCCTCTCACCCCATCCCCAGACTTCTGGCCTGCACCCCAGCTCTTGTATGCATACATAAATAAATCTTTTTTTAAAAGTCACTAAAAATGTAAGACTTTAGTGCTATGCATTCGTAAGTATCTAAAACAGTGTTTACTATCACACTTAACTAAGTGGAAAATCATTTCTCCATGTCAGAGGCATATAAATTATCACTTCTCTTCTTAGGAATATTTACTCAAAAATTCCCATATTTTTTTCTGACTAGGTCCTCCATTAAAAAATACTTAATGCATGCATCTTACAAGAGCTCTCTGAAAGAATACTAAAGTTGATTTAGATCATGTCTCACATATATTGATATTTACTTTTCATGAAAGTGGTTATGGAAGCCTGGGAAAATAGTATAATTATACAGTAATTATAATTACAATAATTATAAGGTGACTAAGAGATGACTGCAGATTATATTATTTCACTTAATTCCAGGTAATACTTTTATACTAAGTGAAGGCCCTATGAACTTACTTATATATATTTCCCAAAACTCTTCTGACATTACAGGCTATATTCCACTCACTTCAAATTGGTTATGGCTCCCTGCAAACAATGTATTTTTTCCTAGTGTTGTAGCTTTACTGGGTCTCAGTGCCCTTCCTACTTTTCTTGCTAACTTTTTAAGATTTCTTCAGGGCAAACACTCCAGAATGCCCTCCCTAAATCCTCACGTTGGACTAAGTGCCCTAGTGATATATCTGTGGCACCCAGCATGTCTCAATGCCATCGCTGTCCATATAATGTGAAAAATTGGATTATGTGTCTATTTTCTCCACCAAGTGGCAAATGCACAACCCTCTCTCCTCCTCTGCCTCCTCCTCTTCCAGCACCTTCCCTCCACTGACTAGCACTGTACCTGCAGGGACTAGCAGCTCACAGAAAGTGCTTCATACATTTCTGTAGCCATTGCTTTTGTTTTTATCAAAGGGCTAAAAGATGATGTCTAAATGTGAAATAATATTTTATCTCATAATTTTCCAGATTACAGGGTTTCTCTCTCTCCCCCCTCAGATTAACTATGACAAATACATATTTCCTAATATTTCCCCTGTTAAAAACAAAACAAAAACAAAAACAGGTCCCGAATGGAATGACTCATGCAGGACCCCATCAAGACTTAATTACCAACCCAAATGCAATTTCAGCCTCACCCCAAAGTGGAATTCTGAATCAATCAATACGAAGTTTGCTGTTCGGCACTGGGAAGGTGCTCTGCATCTGAAGTCTCCTCCTTCCCCTGAGAGAAGTGTGTTTGCCTGAAATAATCTTTCTGTCTTGCTAATAACCTGCCCTAGCCACCCTGCTAACTATAAAACCTTCTGTTTTACACAACTCTTTGCGCAGCATTTCTGCTGTTCATTGGGATGTTGCCTGATTCATAAATCATTTAGTAAAGCCAATTAGATCTCTAAGTTTATTTGGATGAAATTTGTTTTTCCATACTCCAAACAAGATTTTGGAAAAAATGGCATTATTTGAATTGGTGGTTCTGTGTATGATAGAATTCTAAAAAAATATGAAATTACTATTGCCCCTGAAAATTGGAATTTTATATTAACACAAAATTTTATACCTAATGAAGTGTAAGCCTATTTAAATGTAAGGAGCTTAATAAATGACTGAAGGGTTATTTTCAAAATTCAAAATATAGCACAGCCATAATACTTTGTTCTGAAGTAGTCAATGAATTAAACATTACAATATAGTAGAAAGAACTTGGGAATAGTATTAAGGTGCCTTATATTTGCTTTTAATTGGCTGTTTGATTTTTGACAAATGACCTAACCTCTCTAGTCCCAAATCTTAATATGAAAGGTCACCAGAGGGGAGTTTAAATTCTACTCTAAGTTACCTCTGGTGTTAAGACTCTATACTTACAATCCGGTAAAACTGCAATGCGTGATGTTGATTCTTCCAATCCATGAGCAGGGGATGTCTTTCCATCTTTTTGTGTCTTCCTTTATTTCTTTTAACAGTGTCTTGTAGTTTTCTTTGTATAAGTCCTTTACCTCTTTTGTTAGGTTTATTTCCAGGTATTTGATTTTTTTGGTTTCGATTTTGAAGGGGATTATTCTTTTAATTTCTTCTTCTTCAGACTGAGTGTTTGCATATAGAAAGGCTACTGATTTTTGTGCATTGATTTTGTATCCTGCTACGTTACTGTATTGGTCTATAGTTTTGAGTAGGTTTTCTATGGAGTTTTTGGGATTCTCTATGTATATAATCAT
>PVIJ01006722.1:0-89176 GCA_004024925.1 Scalopus aquaticus
GGAGATTTTTTCAGCAACAGGTATGGGAGGGGTTTTGGGGATTGTCAGTCAATAGTCCTTAAATTCCATCCTTCCCCTCCTATTCATTTGCATTCTAAAGCCCAGAAAGAGGTGGTCTCCGCAGGAGGTTTTCCAGCCCAACCGGTTTTTCTGGCTAATCTATCACCTAGCAACCAGTGGGGGATGTTTCTTGCTTGGAGTTTCTCCCCTTTGAGATGTTACCTAGCCCCAGGTGGGGGATGGGACACAGTGACCCTCCCGCTTTCCTGCTCCTCAGGGCTGCCATGCAGGGAAGAGAGGGGGGTCGTGGGGTGGGGGAGTGGGGGTCACGCTCCCAGTCGGCTGGCCGGAGCCCTCCGACCTCACCGCAGTTTCTAACCTTGTATTCAGTGGCTCTCAGGGGAAGCTGGTCTGCCCATCTCTCCTCTCTGCTCCTCCTTTGTGTGGTATTAGATGTCCCCTCTCTTCTCTTTACTCCGACTCTTCAGTTTATTTTTAAGTCCAAAGCACTCCCGGGGTCGATTGTATTGCGTAGGGTATCCGGTTCTCTTCGAGACAGCTCTCAAAGTTAGGGATATTTTTCTCCATAAATCGATTTTTTGTGGGAGAGTCTGATCCTAGCATCTGTTTGCCGCCATGTTTTTAAGGTGAGTCTTATTTAAATCATTCTATTTTTTTTGGCCACTATATATATATATTTTTAAAAAAAATTCATTTATACATACAAGCTGGGGTACAGGTCAGAGGCGCGAGGCGGTGAGAGGGCTCACCAGAGACAGAGTGGGGAGCAGAACAGGCAGATCAGAAATACACTGCTGAGGGGAGCAGCGGGTGAGGCAGGAGAGTTCCGTAGCACCACGTGGAACTCTCCCCTGCCGGGCATCGAACTCACATAGCGCGCTGCTGACAGCTCCACAGTGCAGCGCTCAACCACTGTGCCACCGGGGAGGCCCAGGCCACTATATTTTGAAGTCTTTTTGTTATAGAAGATTAACACCTTAAATAACATTATATATATATCTTTTATTTAAAAAAAGAAAAATAAGTCCTCCCTGGTGGCGTAGCGGTTAAGCGCTGCGCTGTGGAGCTGTGGGCAGTGGCAAAGTGAGTTTGATGCCCGGCTAGGGAGATGCCCACATGGCAAGGCAGACCTCTTCTGCCTCGCCCACTGCTCCCCTCAGCAGTGTATTTCTGTTGATCTGCCTGTTCTGCTCCCTGCTCTGTCTCTGGTGAGCCCTCTCGCTGCCCCACACCTCTGGCCTGTACCCCAGCTTGTGTGCATAAATAAATAAATCTTAAAAAGAATAAATAAAAAAAGAAAAATAATAGCACAGTCTAATGTTACTTTAGTTTTTAAAATATTATTTATGGGCCTCCCTAGTGGCACAGGGTTAAAAGTGTCAGCTCTGACAAGTTGTCTTCTGCCTCCGGCATGAGTTCCATCCCCAGCCAGGGAGCTAACCCACAGGGAACAGCAGGCTTCTCCTGTCTCGGCTGCCTTTCTCCTCAGCAGTGTATTTCAGTCGATCCTGGTCCCCACTCTGTGTCTGGTGAACCCTCTCACTCCCTGTACCTTTGGCCTATACCCCAGTTCTTGTATGCAAAAATAAATAAAAAATATATTTATATGCTTTAAATATCTTTTTCATGTTTCTTTTCTATTCTAATTGTATTCAGTGTCTCCAGAAAATTGTACGTATCCCATTTATTCTTTCAATAAATGTTAATTATATGCTGTACCCTTAAGTACCTTACTATGCCAGTGCATAAGGACAAGTTAGGGAATCCCCATCAAATAAGGCACATTGTCGGAGGTAATTATGAAGTGTGTTTCACTCAGTCTCTTAAGGATTGAACACTAGATGTCCACAGTAGTACCTATGCATCAGTACTGCCTTCACTGGCCCTCCCCTCCACTCGCCTTTTCTAACTTGCTTCCTCTGCCTTCAGGGATCACCTCCAGGTAAAATTTTTGTATCTAGTCCTAGTCTCAGAGTCTGTCTTTGGAGAAACCAAAGAGGGGTCCGGAAGAATTTATTTCTCAGAAGGAGAATTTTTTTCCTTTAAGGCATTCACTTACTGAATTGGTCGCAAATTAGTGTACTGGTAAGCCCTGATTTCTTCCAACCTCAGTTCTTTCCAGGAACACCAAAAGCCTTCATATATCTCAAATTGGGGGCAAAAGGGCCAAGATGGCCAACCATTCAAAATAAAACAAGTATTAAGGCAAAGATTAAAAATTTGGTTTCTATAATTTACACAAAGCAATGGTATCACCCTCCCCTGTGAGGACTCAGACAAGTACCGGCCCTTCTTTGAATAAAGTGGGGAGACTATTATAAATATCATTGCCATGAATGTAGGATTCAATAGATCTTTTTAAATTGGTGTTTTGCAGTCTTCAAGCAGATAACAAAGAATGGAATTGCTGGGCCATATGGTGGATATAATTTTAATCTTTTGAAAAATCTCCATACTGTTTTCCCCTGGGGCTGACTTGTTTACATTCCTACCAACAGTTATGAGAGTTCCTTTTTTCTCCACATCCTTGCCAACACTTATTGTTTCTGATCCCTTTTTGTTTGTTTGTTTAAGGTTTATTTATTTATTAATGCACAGAAGAACTGGGGAATAGGCCGGGAGTGCATGGGGTGAGAGGATTCACCAGAGATAGAGTGGGCAGCAGAATAGAGAGATCTACTGAAATACACTGCTGAGGGGTGCAGCGAGCAAAACAGGAGAGGTCTGCTGCACTATATTAGCTCCCTGTCCTGGGATTGAATTTAAGTCTCAGTGATGATAGTGTTAAGACAACCCCTATGCCACCAGGGAGGCCTTGTTTCTGGCTTTTTCATCTAGGCCATTCTCACACGTGTAAAGTGGCACTTCATTGTGCTTTTAATTTGCATGTCCTTGATGATAAGTGAGGATGAGAACTTTTTCATGTGTCTGTTAGCCATCTTTATGTCTCCTTTAGAAAAGAGTTTTTTCCATTTCTTGATTGGATCATTTGTTTTCTTTATTTTGATTGTATGAGTACTTTATAGATCTTGGATATTAGTACTTGTTGGATGCACAATGTGCAAATCTTTTCTCCCATTCAGTTGAGTAATATTTCATTTTAATGATAATTTCTTTTACTGTGCATGCATACACTTTTTAGTTTGATGTAGACCTATTTGTTCATTTTTGCTTTTGTTTCCTTTATTATGGGAGAAGAATCAGAGACATCTCTAAAGCCGAAGTTGTGGTGTGTTTTCTTCTTTATATGTTGGGGTTTCAGGCTTTACATACAGATATTTAATCCAGCAATTGGTAATAGTTAAAAGCAAAACATAAGGAACAGCAACATGATTAGCAATCCCAAAGTAAATGTAGTCGATAGGAATAAAAATATTTTTATTTTATAGCTAAGTCACCAACAATACCTAACAACTTATGTTATTTATAAGTAAGTAAGAAGTCCAAAATTTACAGTAGGTTATAAAGCTGTGATACTCTCATGATGCAACTTGTTGGAAGTTTACTTGTCTTTGCTTATGTGATTATTATGATTTGAGAAAAGTTTGTGCTAGGTAAATAGACTAAAAATTCCTTGACATTTACTTGAGGATCACTGCATGCATTTCTAAGTATCAATTTGTATCTTCCTGTCCTAGTCCCCCCATCCCATCTCTCAATTAGAGTTCAAAAATTCTTTCAGTCATAAGTCAAGTGTATTTTCCATTTTGCCAGTATAATATTTTGCAGAGTGAGAGGAGCATCAGAAATATAGAAAAAATTGGAAACATAATTGAAGATCTAATTTCTCTATCTTTAAGAAATCAAATATTAATGGATAGAGAAGAGGAAAGAGAAGAAATGACATACATAATTTTCCCCTACCACCAGCCATCCAAAGTAGTGACCTCCATCACATGTAACAGTAGAAAGCTATAAAGAACCTGGATGAGTTCCTTATTCTTATTGATGTCACTGGTCAGAGACAGTCATGAAAACTTAGTCTGTTCTCCTTTAATTTTCCAATGTGAAATGACATCTTCTTGAAGCATGTTTATTACCTGCTATCAAGTAATCTTCTGCTTGACAGTGGCCTGGGATATTGTAATGTGCACACTTCCAAACTGGTGAGGAAATTCAACTGTTTTAAAGGTCTATGATGATTTGAAACTAAATCTTTTCTTTGTGTGGATTCATCTCCAGCAACAGGAAAAACAAAAAAGGATATAAATATTTGGGACTACATCAAACTAAAAACTTCTGCACAGTGACAGAAACTTACTAAAACAAAAAGACAGAGTAGTGAATGGGAAAAAATATTTGCACACCATATATCTGAAAAGGGGTTGATATCCAAGATCTACAAAGAACACATACAGCTCAACAAAATGTAAACAACTCAATAAAAAAAAAAAGGGCAGAGTGCTAAGTAGACATTTCTCCAGAGAAGACATACAAATGTCCAACAACCACATGAAAAAGTGTTTATCATCACCTAGTGTCAGAGAAATGCAAATCAAAATCACAGTGAGATACAACCTCACACATATGAGAGTGACCCATATCAAAAATACCAGAAAAAAGTGCTGGCAAGGTATGGGGGAAATGGAACCTTCTTAAACTGTTGATGGGAATGTGCATTGGTGTAGCCCTTATAGAAAAGAGTATGTAGTTTCTCAAAAGATTAAAAATGGATCTGCCATATCACCCAGCGATTCCACTTCTAGGTATACCCCAAACATTTAAAAAAAAAAAAACCCACTAATTTGAAACGACACATTAACTCCATGTCCATTGCAGCACTATTTGCAATAGAAAAGCTACTATGAAATCAACATAAGTGCCCAAATATAGATAAGCATATCAGAAGATGTGGAATACACAATGGAATACAGCTCACCTATCAAAAACAATAAGCTCTTGATATTTAAGGCAACATAGATGGAGCTAGAAGGGATTATGCCAAACAAAAGAAGTCAGGAGAGGGACAAATACTGAGTGGTGTCACTTATATGTGGAATATAGAGAAACAAAACAAAGGGTCAGATAAATTCAAACCAACACCAAATCCTAGAAATCTGATTGTAGAACTGAGGATACCAGAGGAGAAGGGAGAGAAGAAAGAGCAAAGTATGTAGGGTGCCCATAGAACTATAGTGGAGGACTATGGGCTTCCTGGTGATTGATGTGATATGGAAAAAACACCTGAAAATGTTGATCCTATACCTGTAAATCAAATACAGTGTTGTAAACCAATGTTATCACAAAAAAGAAAAAAAAGAAAGAAACCAAGTCAAATGTATATAACATTAAAAAACAAAATAAAAACGTATCCACAGCTGTTCTGTAGTCATCCAGTTCCTCTCCCAGTATTCAAGCAATTTTGTCACTTTCTGGCATGCCTTACCAGATTATTTGAATCAATCCAAATTGTTTTATCACGAGCTAGTTAATACATATACGTATGTTCTTCATGACGTGGCCTATTTTCTAACTTAAGTGGTAGCTTTTATATACTCTGTTCTTATTTTATTATACACTTTACTTTTCCCCCCCTCCTTAAAAATATTCTTTAGAGATAATTTCATATGCATTCACAAGAATTTTCTTTTTGCACTGGTTCAAACTCTATGGAAAGCTGTATGGCGATTCCTCAAACTGCTAAAAATGAAGCTTCCATACGACCCAGCAATACCACTTTTGGGAATCTACCCAAAGGACACAAAAACACCAATCCAAAAGGACATATGCACCCGTATGTTTATTGCAGCACTGTTTACAATAGCTAAGGTATGCAAACAACCCAGATGTCCAAAAATAGATGATTGGATCAAGAAGATGTGGTACATATACACAATGGAATACTATCCAGCATCTGAAAATGATAAACACGTGCAATTTGCAGCGACATGGATGGAACTAGAAAGGATCATGCTCAACGAAATAAGCCAAAAAAAAAAAAGAAAAAAAAATCAAATGGTTTCACTGATAACAGGAATATAGGGAAACCAAATAAGAAAGACACTCAGCGAGGGAGGAGGAGGATAAAGGTACAAAATGGAGTAGAAAAGGACACAAGGGACCACGGTGATGGGTCATGGGTGAATTGGTGGGGGGTTACCCAAAGGGAATACAAAATGTAAAAAATATAAATAACAATAAAAAAAAGAAAAAGAAAGAATTTTCTCTTTGCTCAGGAACATAATACTCCATTGAGTTGATGTGCTATCTTATTTAGATGTGGTAAATCATTTTAAAATTAGAGTAAATCATTCCTAATATGGAATGTTGTTGGAAGAATATAATTTACTCAGATTTATTACCCCACTGATGATTTTAGAAACATAAAAGATTGGGAACTACTCCCATAAAATGGTAAGATCATGCATGTGTTCCTGTACCTATTCATCTGATGGTTCAGAACAGCAAATGACACTATTTTTCATTTGAACTTTCTCCTACAAAATCAGGTATTTAAAAATCCCACTGAATATATATACTACATCTTCTTTATCCACTTATTTGTCCTTAGCTATTGCAAACAGTGCCTCAGAGAATATAGAGCTGCGGATTGTCCTTTGAGTTACCGGTTTTGTGTTCTATGTATACATACATAATGAAGAAGTAAATACAGGAGAGTGATCCATGCAAGTGAGAGAAGGAGACTCATACAAGAAAAAAAGGAAAGTTTGTAACTCTTACAGCTTGTCTGGAAGTAAATGCCAGAGGAGGCCTGTTTGAAATAAAGGTGGTGTAGTGCTTTGTTCAGAGTGATGAAAAAATATTGGGCGAATGAGTGGAAAAAGTAGAAGGAAGGGATGCTGTTTCCAGGTGTGTGTGTGTGTGTGTGTGTGTGTATGTGTGTGTGTGTAGGAGTGAGCTCTGTTTTGGTAATATGTGACCTAATCCCTGTGGTTAGTGTTTCATGGCTAGAGTCAACATACTTTTGGTTGGAGTGGCAACATTTGATGGTAGATCACACAATAGACAAACATGTGTGGGCGAATTCTCTTGGATAAGATGTGACTATTTTAGATTACTTTTCTAAGTGACGTTGGACTCACTGAATAAACTGTTGCCAAAGGGACTGTTACCCCCTAAAGTTTGGGCCACTCTGCTTGAGATCTGCCCAGAACACCATGTTCTTACAAGGTAGTCCAAGAAGGACAGTATGATGATTAACATGATGGTCACGGTTTAGTATTTCATTTCTTTTCTCATTTGGAACTAAACAAAAGGAATGGGTAGTTTCTCATATCTTCCTATCATTTAAGGTTCCAAATTTTACTACCCTGGAGTACTTTTTAACTTCCCCCCCCAATATTCCTGCATTAAATTCTGTTTCACAAGATTCTAGAATCTACTCTCTACGTGGAAGAAAATGCCAAAATTCAACCTTCTGCATCGGAAGGTAAATTTGTTTATACTCAAATGTTATACCAGTTTAATTTAATAAATGGGATTTCCTACCTCAACTTCAAATACATCAGCCAGGCATATGAACACACACCTCTCAGTCATTCATGTAAAATGTGATTATAAATTAGTAAGACACACTGCTGTAGATCAGATAAGAAGAACTCTTCCTGTCACTATGTAATTGTGTTAAATTCTGCTTTTTAGGATCTCCTAGTGTTCATCCAGGTAGATACCTTGTGGAAGATTCTTCTTTATAAGAGTCTTACATGGAAAACAGTAGAAACTGCTTTTTACTTCTGCCTCATTGTACCTGAGTTTCTCTCTTCTTTCCCTTGTTGGAGATGATTGGTCTCAGAGTCACATAGCCACTCATTCCTGTTAAATTTCCCTTTGCTCCTTCTTTTCCTCTGGAAAGGTCTCCACTTTATTCCTAAGTAGGATGGAATGTCCCTTATTCACACTCAGAGGTATCTGCTTCTAAAGCCTACAACAATAACAAAAAGAAGAGACAGTGCAGCTGGAGACCATTTAAGTTTCGCTTTTGATATGTAAGGATAAGCAAGATTAAAGAATAAATCTCTCTCCCTGAACAAAAAGCTCTTTAAGATTAGTCTCTTGAAAATCTTTTAATGATAGCTTATCCAAGGAAGCTAAAAAGGTAAAATGTTTCAAAAACATCACCCTTGTTAAATACATGTATTTAACATATATTTGTTTTCATTTTCACATCTAAATAGATGTGCTTTTGTCTTCTCACCTTAGGTAAATTTGTTGTATTCCTTAACATTTGTTTAAAAAATAATTGTATTCTATCACTCCAAGGTTCTCCTCTGTCTGTCTCTGGTTATCTTTGTGGATCATTCCTGGTGTCTATATCTTTATGGGTATTACTTCTATTACCTTCATCTAGCTCATGCCATCTCTAAGTTTACTTTTCCTCTCATCTACTCCTCTAATCCTTAAGGCATATTTGGATCCCCAACCATTTTATCCCAAACCTTTTCTCATTTATTTTATATACTTCTAATTGAAAACTGGATTCCAGTTTATTGATGAGCATTTATTGAATAAAATTTTAAGTAATCTCTTTTTGGTGCTTTGTATTTCATCTATCTGTTGACTTTTCATTCCCTAAAAAAGTTAATAGCT
Organism: Scalopus aquaticus; assembly: GCA_004024925.1. Taxonomy (NCBI): domain Eukaryota; kingdom Metazoa; phylum Chordata; class Mammalia; order Eulipotyphla; family Talpidae; genus Scalopus; species Scalopus aquaticus. The sequence continues at coordinate 8,569 of PVIJ01006722.1, forward strand.
TTCATCCTGAATTGGTTGAGTAATTCAGGTTTGAAAGGCTCTCACTAGTGGGCTGAACAAATGTCACTTTCTTTTGTATACCAAGCACAGTGTGTAACACATTATTAGTTTGGATTTTATTTTATAGGCAGTGGAGTATAATCACAAATGATGAATGTTTGAGCCAAAGGAAAGTAATAATTATGCATGATATACTAGAAAGATATTTGTGAAATATGAAGGATTGCTGTGGTTTTGATACAGAAGAGTCCCAGGACAAGGACAATATAGGATAGGATTCAAGGACAGAACTTCGCTGATCTCACAGGCTGGCAGACAAGAGGTTAAGCGAACATGATGACTCTAGGCTCAGCCTCCTGCTGTCGTAAATTTCCTTTGCCCATCATTTTTATTTCTAATTTTTCCCAAACCTGTGCTTTCCTGAGTTATCTCTTGATGGCTTATCAAGTTGGCTGCTGCAGAAGAAAGGAATTACAGATCCTAACACCAGACTAGTTCAAACTGGAGTTGTAGGGACATAGCCTTTGTGAGATGTTCTCCTGTAAGATGGTTATGACTCCTGCACAACCACCAAGTTGCAGCTGAGTGGTGCTCACAATTAGCAACAATAAGTGAACCTTACTCAGATGGACAAGTGAACTTTAGTCAAGTCTAATCTCCTAACGTCTCAGCCAATAAAGTTTAATTTCCTTGTTTTTAAAACCTGTATAAACCCCTAGCCTGGCACCTTGGAGAGTCTCTCATGCCCAGAGAGCTATCCCCTGAATTCTCTTTTCTTGCTTTTCTTGCTCTTTCGCTAATCAGTAAACACCGACTCTGTGCTTGCTCTCACCAGTGTCTGTGGTGTTCTCTTTTAAATCTTCATAAAAAAGCTTGGGAACAGCACATTGGTCCATCCCTCTGATTCCCAGTGGATAGAGCAGTGGACAAAGACTGGTACGTTCCTGGGTTATCCAACTGCATTGTTGGAGAGTAGGATCAGATTGAGGGGCTCCTGGTCTTTCTCTTGTTCAATGACAGTTTGAAGTATGTGTACTCATTAAAACATTTCTATAATAAACAGAAATGAGAGAGAGAAAGAAAACAGAGCAAAAGAAGAATGAACCAAGTGATTTATGATTGATTCAAAAGACAGTGAAGAAGACTGTGGTTAGAAGATAAAATGAAGAGCTGTCATTAAACAAACAAATAAGAAAGAACAATTGGTTCAAGAAAATGGCAAGCTAGAATAATGTAATATCATAATTTCATGTAGATCAAAATAAAAGAGATGAATCAAATGTCATTGACTGAGTTCTTTTATATACATGAAACATGTAGCAAATATTTTCCTACCGAGGGTGAATACTTGACTTGAGATGCATTTTTAGAGAGCAGTAGTAAAGATAGCAATCATTTGGAGGGAATGGAAGAGAAAATGAGTAGTTGTTGTCAGACAGTGCATGAGGAATCATGGCTATGACATACTTTTCTTTTGGTAGGATCTCACTGCAATATGAACTAAAAATTCCTGTTAAGAACTGAGCTCTACATGTTGATAAGTATGCATTGTAGGGATGGAAAGGGTCTCAGGACTTCCTACTTTTGCATTGGGTTAGCCTTACAGGTGCCGGCCTCTGATACTGCATAGGGATCCTGTGCTCCTATTCCTCCTTTGCTAGAGCTGGAGTGGTTTGCAGAATTCCAGGTTCCTGACTCTCTCCTGATTGACTGTTACTATACTTTTGATTTTAATTGCGTGAATTAAAAATTGTAAATGTCCCTATATCTTAAAATAATTTCTCCTTAATTGTCATGATAACAGATGTTCCTGAAGTTCTCTTTGTTCTGATGGAATATTGGTCTGGTACACAAAGGTTAGAAAGTCAACTGTCTACCAAGATGAGGCAGCCAGGAGTGACTCAAATGTATGAACCTGGGCTAGGTGTAAAAATACTGGAAGTGAGTTTCCCATAATAAACTGGGTTGGACGTGTTCCACCCAATGACTTGTAAATTAAAATACTTTCAAAAATGTGTCTGAACGTGTTTTAATAATGATTATGTTAGATTGAAGTGTAGTGGAAGGACCTCCTACTGAGTTTCTGCCCCCTGTCACCTTGTGGGCTGGTCACACAACTTGCTCTATATCAAATGGGTACATCGGTTAGACCTCAGATTTTATGTCATGTCTTTGCTCATGATTGAATTAAATGTTGAGGAAATGAAAAGGCAGTAAGTGTGGTTCACTGAATTGTCACTATGATTGTTCAAAGTGTTATTCTAGGATTTGGAATAGGTCAATTTTTGCATTTTTAATGTTTATATTTATTCTAACCTCTACCCTCCTCTACCCTAGTTTGAAGCAATAGAAAAACTTAGACAAAAAAGCAAAAGCAGGTATATTTAAAACCTCACTTAAAAAAAAAGGAAATGTCAGAGCTTAACATGGCTGTTTGTTTTCTCTTTAGTATTTTTATTCCAAGTTACAGTGATTATAAGTCAATAATATTATTGTTATAAATATTATTATTACTTTTATGGGAAATTAATACTTTAATTAAATGACTTAAACTTTACTTGTTATAGAATTAAATGTGACTTTAGCTTATCAAGGAGTTATGTTTTTCCCTATAAAAATGCATTTTTATTTTTATGAAATACAATAGTAAAAATAGAATCACACTATCAGAAATTTGCTCTGAAATACCTCTGTATTTGAATAAAGGTATTGTATAACAAAAAGAATGAATTTCTATGATATTTATCATATTTTAACATTTATTTCAAATAGGCCTAACTACAAACCTTATAGAATCATCCTTTTAAAGAAGAAAACAGGCAGAGATGTAGTTTCATATAAACTGTAGGTAAAAGAAAGAAATAGGACATTTATACATATTTTTTTCAACTGGGGGTCTACCAGGTTTGGTTTGTGTTATGTCATTCAACTTCTTACCAGTGAAATGTTCTGTTTGTAGGGGACAACACTCATTAAACAGCATGTGTGTATGTCCAAGGGTTTGTTTAACTTAAAAAGATACAATATCTACAAGTTTTCCAAACAAAAATGGCCAGTTCAAAGTTCTGTGACCAATGGCATGTAAACTGAAGCAATCAGTGCAAGCCTGGTGATGCGCTGTTAAAATTTCAAAGGTTACCATGCATGGGCTTTAGAATTTGTTTAGAGAAATAGTAATAACCTTTACTCTTTTTCAGTGGAAGTACAAGTTTATTAATCTGAGACCTATCACCCACATTTTAATCAATAATATTTGCCTTGAAATTTAAGTAATCATATTTTGCTATAGATGACTTGGTTCTTACAGTTGGGTGGCCATACTTTATATTTCTCTTTTTCCATGCCTTAGGTTTATAAATTGTTCTTTTTAGATTAACCCAATGTATTCAACTCAATGTCATCTGGCCTAATACAGTTTTTAGGGGTTTTCAAAGGTCTCTATGCAAACAACAGAGTTAAACTTGATTGCTAAATTCAAGTTTAGGCATTTTTGTGTTTAGTTCATTAGTTGCTGAAACAAAAACAGACCTTTACTTTATTCTCTAAACCAGATATTTCACTTTTAATTGAAAAGATCTTTTGTGCCATTGGTTAGCCAACTGATATTTCAGTAAAAACATATCAGTGATAACTGATTGAGGTTGCGCTTCATCAAATCTCATTTAATAGGAAGAAATGTAAAAATGAATATATCTAAAGCAACTCTTTCTAAATCATTGTTACAATTGTACAATATACAATACAAGTCTGCAAATACATAAAGATTAAATACTTAAAACAATAGGAATTATGTCTGGTATTATTTCATCAGCTTCTAAGAGATATAAAAAAGAAATGAAAAATGCAGGGTTTTCATTTTTGCATAATTATTTTTGAAAGGTACTTAAAGAAATCAACTATTTTCTATATGAATGCTGCAGGTAACATTTCTTCATGATGTCACACCATAAAACTGTAAAATCTGCTAGAGTGAAAAAGGAATGGTAACACATTCGCTATTGCTATTCTGGATTGTTCTTTCTGTTGCTTAGTTATGGCGCCCTTGAGGAATCTAGGAGGTGGCGGGAACCATGGGTCTCTTTGCTCTGTGCTGACCTTGATCCAGGAGGGAGTGGACTATAAAGGAGCCAGGCTCCTTGTTCGCTGCATGGAGCTGGTATTTACAGTGGGTGGGAGTGAACGCTGAGTGGCTACAGCTGGAGAATAGCCATGAGGTGACTATAGGGCAAGGATTTGGTGTCGTATACCAGCTGGCATTAAAAAAAAAATCTGCCCTCTGGTTATTTCCCAAAACCACTGTGTTTTGAATCAGGATACTGAGGGCTAGTGGATAATTATAGGCAACAAGAGTCTGAATGGTGTTTGGCTGAACAGAGACTGTCTAGAAACTGTGCATAAGGGAGACCATATTCAGCTTGGAGTGGCCCTGGAAAATAAAGAGAATGTAGAGTATGAACATTATGTTACCGAAGAAGATAGACAAAGGATGTTTCCTTGTCTTGCTCCAAAGAGTGACCAAAGGGTAGAAGAAAAGAAAGGCTTGAGAAGTAAAAGGAAATTTAGTTTGGATGAATTAGAGAGTCCAGTAGCTGAAAACCCCATGTATTTGAAGTCCAAAATACATAAATTATCTTGTGAACATGATCAAACAGTGAAGACGCCTGGGAAAGGTAAAGTGGCTAGTCATGCCTCTGAATATTTGGATCCTAAGTTGACTTCTCTTGAGCCCAATGAGAAGAGGTTCAGGTCTCATACTTACCCTGGCCCCACAAAGGTTGTACAGTATCTTTATAAGGAGCAGAAAGTCATCAAACCCTTTAGTATCCCAGAGCAGATTAGAACTGTTTAAGGTGACCATGTACAGGATCCCAAAGCTGAAAACACAGATGTAGAAAAAACAGTTAGCTGTTCTGAATGAACAAGTGAACAAGTAGACCCAAAAGGGGAACTCAAAGAAAATTATGAAAATGGAGAAAGAACTGTAGGATTTACAGTCACCAGTGTATGCAGAACAGGCTCAGGAGCAGGCCAGAGTGTTGCAGCTGAGGAAGCCTTTCCAGGAAGAGGAACAGCTCCAGGATTTGGAGAAAGGTCAAGGAGGAGACCTGAAACAACAGCTGGCTCAAGTTCTGCAGTAACATCATGCTCTGATGGAAGAACTAAATCACAGCAAGAAGGACTTTGAAGCACTCATTCAAGCCAAGAACAAAGAATTGGAGAAGACCAAAGGAGAGAAGAAGTTGCAAGCACAGAAGAAGACAGTTTTTAGTCCCATGAATGACATGCTAGAGAATTAGCTCCAGTATATTGTTTGCTCAAAATACTTCTCTGATGCTGTCACCTTGAACTGTGTCCACAGTTTCGGTTTCAGAAGACAAGTCCAAAACCTACTCCCTGGTTCTGTACAATTTCATTACTAAAGTGGTAGATGATCTGAGCACAGAAGTAAAAGAAAGATGAATTTTTCTCAGGGAACAAAAAGCAAAGAGACAACTGTCCTCAAGACCATGCTCCAATGGTATTTTTGAGATTGCCAAGCACAGAAGAGCTAAAAAGACACTTCTCCAAAGAAGAAATGAAAATGGCCAACAGTCATATGAAAAAGTGTTCAACATCACTTATAATCAGGGAAATGCAAATTAAAACCACAATGAGATACCACCTTACACCAGTGAGACTGGCACACATTAAAAAAACAGGTAACAACAAATGTTGGCGAGGATGCGGAGAAAAAGGAACTCTCCTACACTGCTGGTGGGAATGCAAATTGATCCAACCACTATGGAAAGCTGTATGGCGTTTCCTCAAACTGCTAGAAATGGAACTCCCATATGACCCGGCAATACCACTACTGGGAATCTACCCAAAGGACACAAAAACACTAATCCTAAAGGATACATGCACCCGCATGTTTATTGCAGCACTGTTCACTATAGCTAAGATATGGAAACAACCCAAATGCCCAAAAATAGATGACTGAATCAAAAAGATGTGGTACATATGCACAATGGAATACTATTCAGCATTCAAAAAAGACAAACACATGCAATTCGCAGCAACATGGATGGATCTAGAAGGGATCATGATCAGTGAAATAAGCCAGAAAGAAAGAGAAAATTATCGAATGGTTTCACTTATAACAGGAATATAGGGGAGCCAAATAAAAAGAGACATTCAGCAGGGAAGGAGGGGAGGGGAAGGGTTCAAGAGGGGGAAGAGGGGAGCATGGGGGACTATGATGATGGTTCCATGGGTGAATAGGTGGTGGATAAGTTATGGGGACCACACAATAATGTAAAAGATATGAATAACAAAAATAAATAGTTATAAACTTGGGGAAAAAAATGAGAAAGAGGCAGAAAAAATGAAAAAAAAAAAAGATTGCCAAGCAATGGGAGTTTGGGGTGGTTTGGAGAGTTTTCTCTGGGCAGGTCTTGGGACACAGTATGGAAAGAGCCATGTGGAACAGAGATTGAGTTGGACTTCCTCTGTCTTGATCCTTCCATGTTGACCAGTCCTGTTGCCACCGTTGTCTGAAGTACCACTGGTGCTCATTGCATTGAATGCTTCGAGGGACTCAAGAGACTCTGTCTCACTACATTTTGAATGGGATATATATATATATATATATATATATATATATATATATATATATATATAATTATGTATAATTATATGCAATCTTATATATTATATATAGATTTTTATATATATAGAGATTATATATGTATTTATATATATATGTATATAGGATTATATATGTTATATATAGATTTTATATGTATATATAGAGAGATTTATATATATATATATTTTAATTATATGCGATCTGGGTTTTTACATGTATCCTGCATTTGTGAATAACCTGACATTTGCTAAAATTTAGGGGACTACAGATCAATTTTCAAAGCAAAATTTGTTTTACTATATCTAAAGTGTTATTCCACTACATACATTTTGGTATTTTATTTCATAGGGATAGGTTATTTTCTGTTGGTGAGTATTTGGTAACTATCGAGTACAGTAATGTCGACCCAAAGATTTTGAGAATCTGCATATAAAATAAGGGGATCCTGAGACATTCATTATTGTGATATTTAGATAAAAAGTAAAGATCTTTAGAGAAGTGATCTTGACGGTGATGTTTTGGAGAATGATAAGGTAGAAATGTTTAACAGTGGGCCTTAATTCATTAAAATTAAATTTCAGAGTATTGAACGCGAGAAGAAATGTGTGAACAATATGTAGTAACCAATATCTCCTGCATTTGTGGCTGTTAAACTAAGAGAAGTAATTCACTATAAGGTTACTACCCATTAGTTGTAGAGTGCTGAACTGACGCCAGTCTTGCTTTCATATTCATCATCTAACAGGATTCTGCTATATGCCTGGTGCTATTCTAGGCACTTAGCATGTATACACAAAGTTAAATAAAAACAAAGTTAAATTTCTAATGGTTTTTAAATTGTTTTCCTCTTAGGGAATTCAGATTAAGTTTGGCTGCTTTAACTTTGTCATCCTAAGAGTTTGAAACAGGGAAAATGTGAAAGAGTGTGTAAGTGAACCTTAATAAATACTTCCTAGAGTAACCTGTGCAAATAGCAGCAATGAAGAATAGGACATATGTGAGTGGGTGAAGATAATCTGTGGATTTTCCTCTCTCTCTCTCTCTCTCTCTCTTTCTCTCTCTCTCCCTCATTCTCTCTCTCCTTAAAGAATTTCCTGTGCTTAACAACTTGAATATTTCATCCCCATATGTTTACTTGGTTTTTTTTTAGCGCCAAAATTCGTCCATACACATGTACTTTTGTGCTTACAATATATAACAATGATATGTGTTTTATTAACAGTCAACATCCGTTGAGTACTTGCTATGCTTTAAATGAAGTCTGGCAAACAACCTCATATTCCCGATTTATAGTTGAGTAAATTGGGCATAAGGAAGTTAAGAAATATGTCTTCAAAATAGTAAGTGTTAGAGAAAGGATGACACCCATGGAGTCTCTGTGCTTAGTTGCTTGTCTATCTGAATATAAAAGTGGCAACGTAAGAGCTGCATGTTGTCTTTGTACATCTTGGGGTTTTGCCAGTAGGTTAGAGAACTCCTACAAATGAAGTTTAATGTCTCTGAGATAATTTTTGGAACTTGTGTATAATACGGCGCCCACTGCAATATTTGTAAGATTTTTACACATTGGAAGAAGTGAAGCGATCTTCCTAAGTGTTACAGAAAACTGGCATTATAATCCCTAGTTTTACTTCACCACTTGTCCCTTACAAATGTCTCCCCACTAACGTAGTACAATGAGCTCAGCTGAACATGTGAGAACCAATAAAATCTTTTTTTAACATTTCCCCAAATTAGATCACTTTTGTATTTAAGTTAGTGTTTGTTTTATTGTATTTCTCACTGGAACTTTTCGGAGCTATTTGGTTGTTGCCTGCATTATAGAATGTTGAGATTCATTTGTTGTGTTTCTGCCCATGTATGAGAGCTCCCAGTTTCACAGCGGAAATGCTGCACTCAGCATTTCTCCTTCCAAACACTGGGCTACTCTCTGGAGGTCACTTTTTGTGTGGACTTTCTGTAACTCATTTGCCCAGAGTATACTTTTCAATGGACATAGTTCACTCTTTGTTGATTATAGTTTAAGGTATTTGTAATCTGCCTGAGTTTTGCAAATTATCTGTGCTAAAAGATTAAAGTGTAAACATCAGGTCATTGGCCTTCAATGTAACGCATGGTCTCATATTACAGTTTTAAAATCTTTAAATCAACTCCTTATTTAATATTTTGGAAGATTTCTACAAGATGCTTTGTTGTATGTAGAAGAAAATAGCTATGGCCAGAGGTGATATTAAAGTTTAAGGGGGCCTATATTTCCTTGTATTAAAATTTTAAAGTACTCTGAATGAATAGAAGTGCATATTGCCTATATCCCTAGCAATCGTAGATTACTGTCTTGTATTACATATTTTTGACTTTGTCTTTGCTTTTAAATTTGTAAAATCCTTAGGTGAAATTACTGTGCATATTCATATTTTTGTGCATTTCAGAAAAGCCCCACATTATCTCTAGTACAATGTATAATACCTAGAAAGATTTTGAATGAACTGTTTATACAAATCAAGCACAACCATAGATCTGTCTTATTCTTTGTATAAGGTTATTTAAATCTTAGTTTCCGTAGATGGAAGTATGGTCACCAAGATAGATATTTATCACTCAATCAGAAAGTGTGATATGACTAAATAATACTTGTTCACAGGATGACCAAGTGATAGTACATAGAAGCACCCACTTACAACTCAGTGAAACTACAAATAAATGAAAATAGAAATTTATTAACTTTCCCATTAAGATAAGCTTGTTTTTGATTGTGTCACATATTTGTGTAATCAATCAACAGTTATGTAGAGAATTTTCACCCTATATTAGCTCTGTTTGAACTGTTGGTGATACTAGAAATTAAGGCTTCTAGTGTCATCAGGGTACTCATTAGATAATCATTACAGTCCCAGCTGCCACTAACCAGCACGTTAACATTGGGTTAAGTGTCTGAGTCTTTTTTTTTAGATGCTTTTCACAGAGACTTTTGGTTTTCCTCTTCACAGTTTGACCTTTCTTATCAGCTTTTTCTGGTTTCTCCTCCACTTTGGGGCCCCTCCATGATGATATTTAGCATTCTGATTTTAGTACCTCTTTTCTCTGTCTTTTTCTGAGTGATCAAATATATCATTTAAATCTGTGACTTTAATCATTGCATCTATGTTATCTATTTTTTTCAAATTTTTATCCATAGCCAGGACTTCTCCCTTGAGTTCTATATTCACATATTGAACAACATGGCAGTTTTAGAAGATGTCAAACAGATATTTTAAAATTAACAAGGTCGGATCAAACTATTAATTAGTTCATCATCGTCATTATTATGAATTACCTCTCTTAAGCCTGGTTTATCTTCTCCTACCTCCGTCTTCCCCATTCGCATAAATGGCTTCAGCATACTCTCAGATGTTTAGGTCAAAACCTAAGAGTCATTATTAGGTTCATCTTTGTCCTTTCACACCTCACATCCTATTTAACAGTAAGAAATAGCAACTCTGCTCCTAAATCATATTCAGAATCTGACCATTGGTCACCATCTCCTTTATGATGCTCCCAGTCCAAATACCATCATTTCTTGCCTGAGCTACCATAAGATCCTGCTGGATTCCCTGCTTCTACTGTCGCCCACTGTGGTCTATTACACTCAGACAATGATCTTTCTAAATTTGAAATCAGATATTGTCATACTGATGCTTAAGAATTGGTTTATGACTTTGAGAATAAACCAGTAAACTTCAGCCTTACTAAGGACTAGAGAACCCAGTTTCTGCCTCCCTGAGTACCTCATTGCATCTACTGTACCATGTTCACTGTATTATAGCCATCCTGGCCTCCTTTTTATCCCCTCTTAGAGCCTCTTCACTTATTGTATGTTTTATTTTGGTGTGAATAATCAGGATAGCAAAATGTCCATGTTGAACCCATATTTAAGACCTAGATTAAGTGGTATGTTAACCACCCTGCCTCACAGAGCTCTGTTCAGCCCTTCCTGCACAGACAGCTTTAGAATCTTTAAATTTCAGTCTGTAGGTAACCACATGTTGTTTTGTAGTTTTAGTAAAGTGGTCTTCAATGTACATCTACAGGCGCAATGTCATTTGAATACCCTCGAGGTAAGAGCCTGTGCTGTCCCCAGCCTCATGATAACAATGGTATTGATATCCAAAAAAATTTTAAGTACCAGTAGGTGCTGGGCACTATTTATGCTTGATGTTCATTAATTAATTTAATCCTCATAGCTACCTCATGAGTCAACATTATCCCCAATATTGAGGAGAGAAAATCAAGGCACAGAGAGTTGAAATAACTTGTTCAATTCCATATAACTAGCAGTAGAACTGGAATTCAGAACTAGGAAGTCCATTCCTGAGTCTGTGTTCTAAACCAACTTGTTAAAGCCTCATATAGAACCAAGAATAGACACTAGAAATATGTGGGAAATATAGCAGACACTAAGCATTCATTTGAATGAATTGAATGGATGAATGAGAGAAAAATGTGCAGTCACAATTCTATGGAGTAGCTGTACATCTCACCCAGAAAACTCTAAATAGTTATTACTGAAAGGATGCTCATTACCATAAGTGCCTTGTTTTTCTGGTTGCCGCCTTTATGTGGCTTGCATTTGTATTTTTCATTCCGGTTCATTCTGCCTCTGCTTAATTCAGCAGTTTTGTATCTGAGTGCCCATCTGTCTTCAAACAAATTCCACAGATGTCTCATATAACCTATTTAGTTTGAAAGGCAATCATCAGTACAACTAAACTGAAAACAAACTCAAACCTAATTTTGCTATGAAGAACAGGTCTTTGTGTGGGTTAGAAGGACTTTGCTTTTAGAGTTATGAAAGAGTACTCTTTCCACATGTCTTTGAGAATTGGCAAAGCAATCATTGAAATGAATATTAGTTGAAATATTTAAAACATTTTTGCATAACTTTTTAAAAACAGTAAAGTAATAATAAATAGTGGATTCCAATTTGAACTTATTGTCAGATTCTCGGAAAACTGAAATATTCATGGAGATTTTAGTTCTTAATTCCTAATGTGGTTTCCAGTGTCTGTTTTCCTCTTAGCTTACACTGCCTTCTTCTACTGACTATTTTGCTGTAACCACTGGGATTATAATAGGAACAGTAAAATGCCATCTCTCCATGACACTTGGAGACCTTAATTTAGGAAAACAAAAAATAAAGCATAAAACAAAATAGGTACATCCCCATGCCAGTTTCTGCAGCTCAAACCAAAGGAAAAATATTTCTACTGCCAATGACAATGGGTGTAGCTTTGTGAACATAGTGAACTTTTAGAAACTATCAGAGAGAATGACTACTATATGTTTTTGAAAGGCATCATAGATTAGCTCTATACCCTCCCGATCCAAGTTGTGTGAGTTTATAATCTTTCCTCTGTTCCTCATAGGCTGCTGACCGTGGGCAAGCTATTTAATTTCAGTTTCCTCAATTGCATTAGTGCTACCCTCATAAAATTGTTTTGAGGGATAAACAGATAGTGCTGAGCACTACTGAGAACAGGGACTGACACATTGCAGGCACTTTATTAAAATTTGTTAAATAAACTGCTGTTATTTTCCTCTTGCCACACTCAGCAATGCTTCAGTAAAACTGATATAATTCTAAAGTAAGGGCATTTGAAATTTCACTTAGTGTTTGCAGCATTATAATGAATGAAAGTTCTAAGATTAATGAGAGTAGATATGGAATAGTGGTGTGATATAAATTAAGAGTTACTTATAATAGTTCAGGCATGATTTGGTGAAATCTTGAACCAAAGTTGTGTTTGTGTCCAGGGGAATAAAGAGAAATGTGAAATTTTGAAGGTGGATCAAGCTATTTGGGCACCATTAGATCTTTGAGGTTAAAGAGAAGAAGGTATTAAAATAAAGTTACACTGGGCCTCCCTGGTGGTGCTGCGCTGTGGAGCTGTTGGCAGCAGTGACGTGAGTTTGACGCACAGCCGGGGAAATTCTACCATGGCACGGCAGACCTCTCCTGCCTCACCCCCTTCTCCCCTCAGCAGTGTATTTCCATCCATCTCCCTGTTCTGCTCCCCACTCTGTCTCTGGTGAACCCTCTGACCGCCCCATGCCTCTGGCCTGTACCCCAGCTTGTATGCATAAATTAATAAGTCTTCAAAAGAAAAAAAATATTCAAATTCCTTCTAAAAAAATAAAAAAAGTTACAACAATGAGTAACATGAAGAATTATGGTATAACAAGACAATGGGTAAATCTGAAAAAAATTGGGTGAGGGTCATAGTAGGAAAATAACAATTGATTTTGAACACACTGAACATATTGAACTATGTTAAGGTTTTAAGGGAACAATGGATCTTCAGGTATTTTGACAGTGACCATAATAAGAAATGCATTTTATAAGATCATCTAATGTAGACTTACATGGTAAAAATTTCACTAGAAGTGATACTTGTCTCAATATCTGTAAAATACCTTGATCAATTCTATTCATTTCATTTTACTAGAAAAATTCTGGCTATGATACATTAAGTTTATTTCATGACCCTGTTTGAAAATCTGTTTTAAAGTAATCAAAATTCAGGATCTTATTATAATTAGTGGGCTGTAGAGATTTTTGGTAACATGGAGCTGGCTAATACAGATTTTGGATTCTGCCATAGGGCATTAGAACATGTCTAAGTTCAAAGTAAACAGAAATTCTTCTTTGATGATCATAGCTACAGAGTCTCCACCACATGAATAAGTTAGTAGACATACCCTAGGGTGTATAGAACAAAGAATATTAAAAATAGCATGCAATTTTCCTTATTAAAATGTGTTTTAATGTTTAAAAGAATATCTGGTAATGTCTGACTACATTAGATTTTTCCTATTGAGTAGAGGGATTTGCTCATACCTTCCCCTCCCCCTCCATGCAGACAAATTTCATATTTCCCATAAATATGCTCACAGATTTTAAGTATAGTCAGAATGAAACAAAGAATAACCTCTAAATGGACTGATTTAGGTTATTGTAGCTGTCCGTACAATACAATTGTAGCTGATGACAAAATAACACAACCCAGGGCCTCCCTGGTGGCGCGGCGGTTAAGCGCTGCGCTGTGGAGCTGTCGGCAGCAGCGATGTGAGTTCAACAGCCAGCCGGGGAGAATCCCACATGGTGCGGCAAACCTCTCCTGCCTCGCCCGCTGCTCCCCTCAGCAGTGTATTTCTGATCTGCCTGTTCTGCTCCCCACTCTGTCTCTGGTGAACCCTCTCGCCGCCCCACGCCTCTGGCCTGTGCCCCAGCTTGTATGTATAAATAAAAAATAAATCTTTAAAAAAAAAAATAACACAACCCATATGGTCAGTTACCATGAGCAACTTTTCTACTGATGGTCTTGCTTCACAGGGTGGTTGAATCATTGGAAAATTTTCATATTCAAACTCCTCTAGCAGCCCTTCTGCTTGCTAAACTGAATACAAAAGAATGTAATGGGAATTAATATTTCCAAATTCTTGAACTTGAATTTGGGTAGAGAGGGTTAAAAAAGTATCAATCATGGCACATGCTAAGAATTGAGCAACATTTTGGGCTATGATTGTGGCTGCTGGGGCAATGAATGTATCATTGGGCTATTTAAGTAGACTCCGATTTGTCTAGTGAATAGAATGTTTTTAGCTTCTTCAATTGGTTGGGATTGAAGTACGTCAGCTTCTTCTGTCTACTTGTTTACTTTCATTTTATCTCTTTAAATTCTCAGGTTGCACTACAATGAGAAATAAAAATGTCAATATCAAATTGATCATGGTCTCTTACACATGGATGTAGTTGTCGTTTAATCATTTGAGTTAGTGAAAATTTTTTTTCTTATCCCTTTACCTCTCCCTCCCTTGCGGAATGTCTCTGATTTATAGTTTCCTGCTAGTTTTGTTATTATTATTATTGTTATTTTTTCCTCTGATCCTTTATAATTTTGAATGTTCCTATATGAAACACATGTACATGATGTGTTAGATGTAGTGAGCAAAAGACAAGGTTTATGCCTTCAAGGACCTTACTATTGAAAATATTGGGGATGTCAGACATAAATTGCAGCATTTCAACTATAAAAAAATATTGATCTAACAACCTCAAAGATTTGAAAGTTTCTGAACAACCAAATAGAGATTCTAAAGTTCAAGCCTTAAAGTTCAGTCTTTCACAGCTATTTGCAAGGGTCAGTTAACCTTCTGTCTTGCTGGAGTAGGACCTACATGCTTAGATTTGAAGAGCCTCTGCCCCAAATTCTTCATTTTGTTAGCTGAGGTTCCATCCATTGACAATTCACTCATAGAACAACAGCCTCTTAAAAAAAAAAATTGCCTCTGTTTTTAAGTATCATTTTGTGGAGGAAATAGAGTGTTGAGCAGACCGGGCACATGTGGCTGAGATAAAGAGAGACTTGGGTTTTGTGGAATTAAGTAAGATTGTTGAGATTTGCCACTTACCTGAATTTGCCCACAAGAAATGACAGTTTTGGCATGGGATATGCATTACGGAGGAGGCACATAGAACTTAGATGCAGGGTGCTATTGGGAGGCTTGGGGTATCTCTGAGAAGTAAGTCTCTTTCAGACACGTGTTTGAATGTGTAGAGTAGTGGAATAGAGAGAGGGATTAATATGAGGCCCAGTGAGGGTTTGGAGAGAGTGATGAATGCCACAGGGAGATTTTTCAGTTTATTTATTTATTTATTTACAGAAGCTGACATAGAAAGTTATCTACCTCATAATTCATTTCACACTGTCCTTCCCCCAACTCTCTGTCTAGCCTTTGTTTCTCACATGCTTTTCCTTGTCTCAAACTTTTGCACATTCAATCTCCTGTGCCCCTTAGGGTATTTTCTTCCTTCATACCCCTTTTAAAAAAAAAATCTCAATTTAAGAGTCATTTTCCAAGTAATGCCCTCTCGGACATCTAAAATAAGGTGTTGTTAGGTAAGACCTCAGTCAGGAGCACTGTTTTATCACTAAGTATTTGGGTGGCCTAGGGACTTTGACAACCATCTTAGATAAACTAGTTTTCCATGGAAGTTTTATAGCTTTCTATATATGCAATATCGCTCTTTAGAGTTTTAAATAATAAAATGACTAATCTCATCTTTACTTTTGCCTGGAAACCCAAGTAATTGCAAATTCTACTTTTCTTTTCTGCCTGCTAGCCTTCCCTTCTTTTCCTTCCTATTTGTGTAAAAAATTCTACTGTCTTGTAAATCTGGGCCTAATTTTTATTTTATTCATTTTGTTCTTTTATCAAACATTTAGAAATTATACATTTCATACTCTCCTAACGTCCCTCAGTCCTTTGCCTACCCATTCCATTTCTTGAGACAAAGTTCCTTCACAAGTAAAAATGAACCCAGAAAATGCAAATATGAAACTTTACAAACTGTTGAATTGCATAGTTAACCGAAGACATTAGAGCTCACAGATCTCATTTATGCATAATTCCCCTATCACTCTGTCTTGTTTTCTACATGCACAGCAATTTATAATGTTGCATTATAATTATCTTTCTCTATGACTATCTTCCTGTTAGAAGGCAGACACCTTGAAGTCAGGGAATATAGTTTACTAATCTTCTATCTCCACACAATCTAGCATATACTTGGCATTTAGTGGGCACTAAATTAGTTTTGAGTATGAATGAAAGATTATGAGATGCTACTTAAGATTAGTACCAGGTATTGTTTTCTGGATTATTCTCTGTTAGCAAAAACACTGGTGTTCTTAAATAAATAGTACAAAGTTTGTTTTTCGATACCATCATTTTTGAAGTGTGTTTTATTTGGTGCCAGTTTTCCATGTAACAACAGAGAAATTTGGACTCATCAATAACAGTCATGTGCCTTCAAGACATTAAAACCTGAGTCTAATTTACATAACTTTAATGAATGAATATCCAATGTAAAATCATTGGACACTTTATGGAAGACTTAGAAACTAGCTTCTGCAGCCATACTTCTGACTCTTGTTTTAAATATTTGCTTTTTGGTTTTCAATATTTGCCAGAGACCTTTGATGACTAACTAAATATAGGAGTTTAAAAGCTTGCAGAACCGGATATTAGAAATAAACAAGTAGGTGGTTTTTATTCCTCTCATTATGGAATGTATATGCATAATTAATAGAAGAAAAATGTAGGAATTCTTACTTTGGGAATCCACAAAATGCAAGTGTTCAAGGTTTAGATGAAATTTAAGCATGCAGATAGTGTTAAGTAGTAAATGTTTTACTTTCTCTAACAACCACTAATTTTTAATAAGAACACACGGAAAACATCTTATTGATAGTGTGAGGAAATATTTAGATGTTTTCAATTTTACAGTTGAAAGCTGTAAGACCCTCATTAAATGTAGGAAAATAATTTAGTTTCTAATATCATGATGAATTTGATTTTCTTGACTGTCAGCATTAACTATTGATTTAAAATGTAATGTTACAGTGAAAAAATAGAGACTAATATTATTTTTTCATTTGTTAAATGAAAAAATATGCACAAAGTATATATAATCATGACAAAATCCTATTTTTTTGAATTAGTAATGCAAGTATATCCATTGATAAGAATTGCATGTTGATCAAGCCTCCCCTGGGAACTCATAAGGAAAAAGCTAGAGTTTGACATAATTCAAATGAAAGGTGTCTACTCTTCCTCAGAAGCTAAAAGGATAGCTGATATAATTGATCCAAAAAGGAATTACTTTATCTATTTAGAAAGTTAAAATTTAGAATAGCTCCTTTTTTTTTTCTAATATATGTATATGGGCTTAAAAATTACTTTCTCAAATGAAAATAATTCCACAGGAAGATAGTCTTTCATTTCTCCAGGCTGCTAGTCAGTGCCCAGCTCAGGGTCAGGGCTACCCTAGGTCTCGGAGGCTCCTGGCCTCCCTCTATTGCTCTCTGTCTCTCCACCTTGATGTCACGTCTTGTGGCTGCCTGTCATGTTCCCCTCTCTCCTTGGGCCTCACTATCTGGGCCACAGGGGATGTTTGCATCTCCCTCTGGGTCTCTGTGCTCTTTCTGACACTCTGTGCATCTCTCAGCCTTTATCTCCGTGTTCCAGTCCCCCTTCCTGTGACTGCTGAGTAATGCAGCCTGCACCTCTGGCAGTGGCCACTATTCTCACTTCTCCCTCCGGACCCAGGCTTGGGAGGAGTAGGCAGGGCAGCACTGGGGATCCTAGGCTGCCAGCTTGGGTGTGGAGGGCCAAGGGACTCTCCTCCCATCCCCACAACCCCCTTGGCCCAGTAGCAATTTTCCTTTCCTTCACTTCCTCTGCCTCCCTCCTGTTTACACTCCCAAATACAGGCTGTTATCATGAAAATAAAATAAATAAATAAAAAATAATTTCTGTTCATCTGTGGGCTGAGAAAAAAACTCTGGTTCTGTTTTTCAGTACTGTCCTGTGCCACTTAAAAAAACTTTGTCTACAATCTCTGTCACATCCATCCATCCATCCATCCATCTATCTGTCTATCTAGATCTTCATGATCATCATCGTCATCTGCTATTGATCATTTCCTCTTCTGTGCTTGATTAATTAACACCCAGCCCTGAAAATGAAATAAGATCATAGAAAGGGTATTTATTTCATCAATGACTGAACCTGAAATATATTGCTTCTCTTGGGTATTACTATGTAGTCACATATGTGCTATAGGGCAACTTGAGTGACAGTTTTGATTGACTTTGTTATTTAATTAAGTGAAATGACTGGCTTAATAATAATTACTCTGTAATATCATAGATAATCAATTGTCTTACTGGTTGAAATCTATAATTCTTCATCTTAGAGCAAAAGGGTGGGGGGGGGAGAGAGAGAGAGAGAGAGAGAATGTGAATCACCTTTTAGAGATAGAGATCAGAAATCAGAATATTGGGAGGGCAAAGTAGGAAAGGTTGTTTGAAAAAATATTTCTGAAAAATGATCTGTTTTACTTTTAGACATAAAGATAAATTTATTTGAAATTTAAAATAATATTTAAAAAAGAGTATGCGATCTTTCCTTTTATTAAAAAAGGGAAAGAAAAAAAGTGTGAAACAGGAATGAAAATAATATGATGCCTGGCAAAAAATTTCTAGGATTTTTATAACTGCTAGAGGTATAATCACTTCCTGTATTATAATCACTTCCTGACAAAGATCATTATTACCATCATTTGTAGCCCTTTCCCCCCACCCCATGTGTCATGCACTGAAAATCCCATGATATCTACCCACATTGTATGAAGATTTCCTGTCACAGGCTTGAATCGTATGTGGACCATAATTGGAATGGAAATGTAGAATTCCTGATTGTCCATTGCTGTTATTTTTGCTATGGCTTTTCCTTAGTTTGCATGTGATGCAACATGAGCTTTTTCACACAGAGAAAGCAGTTTCAGGGGAATGAAAATACGAGAGAGAGAGAGAGAGAGAGAGAGAGAGAGAGAGAGAGAGAGAGAAACTGTATGTGTGTGTTGTGTAAATTTTTCGTTAGTATTTGATAAAAAAAATACTTGGAGTTAATAATAGATACGATTCAGAGCTTAGCTCTTTTAGTATGCCTTATCTACAAGTTAAGTCACTGGTTTGGTTAAATTTTTGCAAATATTGAAAACTAAAATGTTCAAATGGTTAATCACAGATAATGGGACAAATTGTTTAAACTCTTATGTAAAATTTGATAAGACGTTTTACATAACTTTCATGAATTGACAAGATCTTGTGGAGAACACAGTTCCAGATGGCAAACATATGCAATGGATTTAGTCAAACATTTTTTTGGCAAGAAAATCGTGAATTTTGTAATCAGTTGGGAACTAGTGAAATTCAAATATGAGTCTAGTTAATAATCTATAATTATTGGTTCGAGAAGTATATTAGTACCAATTTTCCTCTGTTCATTCTACCTTTCCTCTTCTATCAACCTCACAAGCTTTGGCACAATGAAGTGGGTAACCTTTATTTCCCTTCTCTTCCTCATTAGCTCTGCTTATTCCAGGGGTGTGTTTCGTCGAGATGCACGTAAGAATTCTATTGTTCAATTTTTACCTAAATTTCCTAGTAAAAGTTTCAGGAAACCTTGTATCTTTTAAGAAGTGTTTCTGGACTGCAACAATATTTTATACTTGTGAATTCTTAGGAAGTTATCTATTAATATATTTCTAAAACCCTAGGTAAGTGAAGTGGTGATAATTGTTTAGTAACTGTAATTTCCTTTTGTACATCAAGGAGTTTAGAGTAACTTAACTTCACAGAATATAGTTGAAAAAAGAATTCATAACTCCAAATTCCCAAAGCCTATCACTATATCATGATTTATAAAATCAAAACAAATCCAAAACCTGTATTGTTAATCTTATCGAGTTTATAATTATATTTTTCATCTCAGACTGTCCTCTCAGTAGCTATTAGTAGACACTACGAGAGAATTAGATATTATTGAAGTTTGAATGTAAAGCTATAAATATTTAATAATTTTAATGATTTTTCAAATAGTATCATTAGTGATTGAATAACTCCTGTTTAAATGCAAAAGGAATAGTTCACCATCATCCTAAGATTTTCTGTAGGAATTAGAGTCCGATGTTTTGGAACAAATGAATACATAAGTCAGATGGAGAGAAACATAAAAAGTAGTATCATTAACAGTTGCTTTCTTTAAATGACTCTTTCATTTGTTTTTCCTTCTCCTGCCTTCCTCCTGCCTCCCCAGACAAGAGTGAGATTGCTCATCGATTTAATGATTTGAAAGAAGAAAATTTCAAAGCCCTGTAAGTTAAAATATTGAAGTTAAACTGACTATTTCTAACGCCATTGATTATTATACTGAAGTTTCTATAGTCTTCTATCATCAGACTTGACTCTAGAGTAGTACTGTCAACAGAATTTTCTGCACAGCACTGAAGTACTGTATATCAGTGCTGTTTCCAATATGGTAGCTACTGACCTCATCAATTACTATTGAGTAATTTAGATATATCGAGTGCAATGAAAATAAACATTTAAATTATATTTACTTTTTATTTAAGCCTATATTATACATAAACTAATGGTTACTGTATTGGACAGTAGCTCTGGAACTAAAAAAGTTTTATTGAAGTAACATTGGTTTGAAACAATATATAGGTTTCAGGTGTATATCATCATACATTATCATCTATATGGACTGCATTATGTTCATTACTAAAAGTCTAATGGCATCTTTTACCATACAATTGACTACTTTTACTCACTTTAGCCACCACCCTTTCCACTTACCTTCTTATAATTACTAATTTGATCTTATAGTTAAATGTTTGTTTTTGTTTTAGGTAATTGTTTTGTTTCTTTGTGAACCACATTTCAGTGAAATCACATGGTATTTTTAAGCTGACTTATTTTCCTATACATGATACCTTCTGAGTTCAACTATGTTGCTGTAAATAGTATTCCATTATGTATATACATATACCATATTTTGGAACTCTTATATAACCTACATGGTAAAAATATTTTAGTATATGGTTTCTTTTGCACATCACTCATTAAAATTATTTTCCCTAGTAAATAGATACATCGTTTCTTGAGAGCATTTTGATAAGTTTTAATCTAGTAAAAATGAGAAAGTAGTTTATTTTTTAATTTTTTTAAAAAAAAAGATTTATTTATTTATACATACAAGCTGGGGTATAGGCCAGAGGCGTGGGGCGGAGAGAGGGTCCACCAGAGACAGAGTGGGGAGCAGAACAGGCAGATCAGAAATACACTACTGAGGGGAGCAGCGGGTGAAGCAGGAGAGGTCTGCCGCACAATGTGGGAAACTCCCCGGCTGGGCATCGAACTTGCATCCCTCGCTACCCGACAGCTCCACAGTGCTGCGCTCAACCGCTGCGCCACCAGGGAGGCCCAGTAGTTTATTTTTTAAAGTTAAACCTCACCCCACATTCTGATCAAATGAAATGTGCATGGTTTTTTTGCTTTTGGCTTTAAATTATCTAGGGCATATGTAATACCTGCAGTCATAACAATTAGCTCTATTTAGAATATCTTTTTATTTTTGCTTGCTTTTTATGCGTGCATCTACTGTCATACACACACTATATTTATTTATTTTTATTAATGTATATATTTTTATTGTTATTTATATCTTTTACATTTTGTATTCCCCTTGAGTAACCCACCACCAATTCACCCGTGATCCATCTCCGTGGTCCCTTGTGTTCTTTTCTACTCCATTTTGTGCCCTTCCCCTCCCTTCCCCCCCATCACCCCCTCCCACCCGCTGAGTGTCTCTCTCCTATTTGGTTTCCTTGTAGTCCTGTTATAAATGAAACCATTTGATATTTTTCTCTTTCTTTCTGGCTTATTTCACTGAGTATGATCCCCTCTAATTCCATCCATGTCACTGCATATTGCATGTGTTTATCTTCTTTGAATGCTAAATAGTATTCCATTGTGTATACGTACCATGTCTTCTTGATCCAATCATCTATTTTTACACACACTATATTTAAACATGATGGAAACACATATCTTCTTTCTTAGAAAGTCATAAAACCCTGACCAGGTGTCATAAAATAACTGATGTGATTAGACTATTAAATAATAATTAGATGTGTAAAATATAGACTATACAAATATACAATTTGTTTTCTAGCATAGAAGCCTGCTCTATATAAAAGTTTATATGAAATGAATTTATGAATATTATGAATTTCTAAAAAATTTTATGTTACATTTTTGTATGTCCTTTGTTTCAGGGTATTGATTGCCTTTTCTCAGTATCTCCAGAAGTGCTCATTTGAAGATCTTGTAAAATTAGTGACTGAAGTAAACGATTTTGCAAAGATATGTGTTGCTGATGAATCAGCTGCAAATTGTGACAAGTCACTTGTAAGTACCATCTGATTTAGAACCTTCTTTTAAGTAATATTGACCATTTAAAAAAATCCCATTTTCATTTTTTCAATACTTAATAACTGATCATATCTGTAAGCAGCACTCAAAAGTAGTTTAGCCATTATTTCATCTATGATAACAACATTTTGCTTATACCCACAATTTTAGAAACATTTCTTCTAAGTCTATATTTCTTTAAAAATATTTATTTATTTATCTTAAGGTGACATTGGTTTAAGTGGTATATAATTTAGTCATATAGGATCATACCCCTTCATATAGGTTCATACCCCTTCATATATATACCTTCTGCACTTTGCTCTCCACCTTCTTCCCTTCAGATAGACTCAGTTTTACAGTTAAATTTCTGGGGTTTGTTTTGGTTGGGTTTTGTTTCTCTGTATTCCACATATAAGTAAAACCATTTAGTATTGTCTTTTTTGTTCTCGCTTATTGGCTTAGCACAATCTTTCTGGTTGCATCCATGTTGTTGCAAATGGCGAGTTCATCTATTTTTTATAACTGTGTAGGATTCCATTGTGTATATTCCTTATTGAGATCACACAGCAGTCTTACTGTATTTAGATGAAATCTGTCATTTGTAAAAGCCTATTTTTACAATTTGAAGTTTGATTGCTTTTCATAGACACAGTGTTGTAAAGCAATGTTATCTCAATAAAAAATAATACATAAAAAGTAGTAACATTTAAAACTTTGTCGTCTTCCATTTAGCAAACTCTTTTTGGAGATAAACTGTGTACAATTGCATCTCTTCGTGAAAAGTATGGTGATTTGGCTGACTGTTGTGAAAAACAAGATCCTGAGAGACATGAGTGCTTTGTGCAACACAAAGATGACAACCCAGGATTACCTCCACTAGTACGACCAGAGGCCTCAGCTATGTGTGCAGCCTTCCAAGAAAACGAACAGAAGTTTGCAGGAATGTAAGTTACCAGATTTTTAGGCTTCAAAATTAAAAATTATGGAGTAGGTCGAGGCTCATTATAACAATTACTATAGAAAAATATTTTCACCATTAAGGCTTAGAAGCTTTTGTTCTAATAATGGTTTCCAAATAAGTAATATTTACACTAGAAAACTACATGTTAAAAACTTTGATAAAAGATTTTTGGATTTCACTGAAACTGCATGATCTGTATAAAAATTTTGAGATTGACACGTGCTAAACTATTATGAAACTATGCATTTCATTATTCTCAGAATGATTTCATTTTAGTCAATCACAAATTACCAAAATGTAACTATTTTATATATATTGTTTGTGTATGCAAGTTTATATATATAGGTGTTATATATTATAATTCATATACATAAACTTAACCTTTTCAATAACCTAAGTATTAACAAATAAAGGTCATCATGTGCAAATTGAGTTTATTTAGTAATTAGATGTTTAGATGTTTTAGAGGCTCTCGGGAAAATGTTGATAGCAATTGTTCCTATAATACTGTCTGTTATAGATAAATGACTATTTTTCTTTTTAAAAATTTAGTTACTTACATGAAATTGCCAGAAGACATCCTTACTTTTATGCTCCTGAACTCCTGTACTATGCTAAGTCATACAGACAAATTTTAACAGAATGCTGCTCAGCTGAAGATAAAGGCGCTTGCCTGACACCAAAGGTACTCCACGGAAGAAGACTAAAAGAACCAATAATCAAATCTCAGATTTTGAACATCTTATAACTATATAAACTTCTCATGTTCAAAAATTCTTCCTCACTCTTCTACCCAAACATCTTTAACCCTCTTTGAAAGCCTCTGGTTTCTTCATTCCCTCTTCCTTAAGATTTGCCAAAGTGAATTTATAGAAGGAATCATTGTGTATGTATGTTAATAATCTGCCTCTTTGGTGGTCATACCTATAGTGAAATAGAAAAGCTCATTTGTAAAACTGTATAACTAAGGGCCACAGTTTTTGTTTATCTTTCATGGTTTTTTTTTTGGGGGGGGGAGGGGGTGGAATTCAAAGTGGAAAATTTAACTTGCATTTAAAAGGCTGGCTCATTCCATAAATATTTTTTAGGTACTGCATTCTCTTTCTAGATATTTTATTGATCTTGTGAAAGTTGGTAGAGGAGGGTTTGAAATGAAAATTAAGAAATCAGCAAAGTAATATTTCCTGTCATGTTGGTATATTGTGTTCCTCTCCTTTCTTTTCAGTTTTCTTCCCCATCCCCCACCCGCCCCATGCCTCCATACTGATTCTTGACTACCTAGAGCCTTCACTATGACCAGCCTGATTTTCTTCTTCCTACATAGTGAAATCATCAATTGCTAATAGTGAGAATCTGGCAATTTAAGTATAAGTTCTCTCTTTAAAATTTAATTTGGCTAGTCTCATCTAAATGTATCCTATAGAATTTTTTCCCCTAATTTTCCAACTTATTTCTTTTTTTTGTAGCTTGATGCTTTGAAGGAAAGAGCATTGACTTCAGCTGCCAAACAGAGATTCAAGTGTGCCAGTATCCAAAAGTTCGGAGATAGAGCTTTCAAAGCATGGTATTTTAAAACTTAGTTTGCATTTTTATAGTAATATAAAGGGTGTTGGTTCAATTAACAGAATTATATATTCATATGGCATTTTGCACAGGCTTTCACACACATCTCTTTGGTTGTCTTAAAGGAAGAAATATACCAGAGGTAAAATCAGAGCATCAATGACAATTTGTCATTACTTTCTACATTTTGTTTAAGCAGTCAAAGAATTTAAGAAGTTACCATTTTGTCCTTCTAGCACTGCTATTTAAACTCCTGTTTATATATAAAGATTAGGGATCTTTTTCTAATAGTCCACTAATTTTATAGAGCCAGGGTCTTTAACTTTATATTTCCATACCCCACTCTATTTTGTTAAAGTATATGCTTTTCCTTTTATGTTCTGATGATTAAGTTCAGTCATTCCTATCACTTCTCATATTCTCATTGCTCCAACTCTGTTCTTAGTTTCTTCTTTTGACCTAGAACTCTGCTTTTATTTTACTTAGATAGTTCTAGGAACATCCGTCAACATCTGAGTCAAAGAAACTTTCCCTCAACCCCATCCCCTTTTGCTAGTCAACAATAAAACAATTTGAAGAGGAGATAAAATAAGAATAATAGATATTTTACAAGCCCTGTAGAGACTGTAAATTGAACAATATTTTTTTGTCATCCTTACCATCTACACCACCAAAATCAACAAAATCAATAAACAAAACAACCCCAATATAAAACAATACACAATTAAATAGTCTATGATTGGTTTGGGAGAAGAAATATCTGTTATCAAATTTAGATAACTCTATAATTTTGAGAAATATGTGGATATTAGGCTTTTACATTTTGTCATAGATCTTAGGATTTGTGCTAGATCAAAATTTTGATAAAAGTATGTCTAATCAAAACTACCTAACTGTAGAAGTTATAAATTTCTTTTTTCAGAAACCTTGGAATTCAGGAAGACTATAAAAGATAATTAAAGCACATGTGACATTTTTCAGTTTATAAAATACTTTCATGTGCATTATTCAATTAAATCCTCACAACAGTCTTTCAATTTGGTATCCTGCTGTGACTCTGTAGAGGCTGAAACTCCAAGAGGCTAAGTAACTTGCTTAGGCCACACTGATAATATAAGTGATAAAATCAGATCTGAGAGTGAGACTTGAACTCCAGACCTGACGCCTCTCACCATGCTCTGTTTCATACAATCCCTCTTTGATCTCTGGTTTTATGAATGGCAGGATCTATATCTAGCCTACACCCTCTTATAATGGATAATTCTGCCTTAAGAAAACATTCTGCCCTAAAGTGATAATTTGGTTCAGAACTAGCATTAAAGTAAGAACTAATGAATTCATAATTTAAAAATTAGTCTTTGTTTCTTTGTCCAACTTTTTTGTTATTAGTAGTATTTTCCTAGGGTTTTCACTTAAAATACAGTCTGTTAATAATGTTTTGGTGGGGGAATTTTCATTTTAGGTCAGTAAGTCGGCTGAGCCAGAAATTCCCCAATGCTGACTTTGCAGAGATTTCCAAGATAGTGGGTGATCTTGTCAAAGTCAACAAGGAATGCTGTGAAGGTGACCTGCTTGAATGTGCCGATGACAGGGTAAAGATTACTTGGCAAGATGGATTCGCTAGTCACTGATGACAATGCACAATGAGTTGAGATTGCCTTTTGTGCCTTGTCTGCTCAACCCTTTTCCTTGTGGTTCTTTTACTGTTTTTTAAAAAACCTGGCTATCTTATTCACTAAATGACATGATAAACACATTCACTCATTTCTAATCCCTTTTAGTCATATTCTAACCAAGATAAAAGGCTTCAGCTGAAGTAGAAAAGCTACAAACATAGATTTCTAAAATTTTTTGGAAGGTGGGTATAGCTGGAGAATGACTAATATTCAAGGAAAACTTTGGAAATTATGTGCTTTCCCTCTCTATATTCTCAATTAACTCTGTGTTAAATATACAGATAATTAGCATAAACATACACATAACTTTGTGTTAAATACACACATAGCCCTGTTTCAATTTAAAAACTTCAATCCTTAGCAGTAGAAATATCAAATCAATTACTGATATGTGGTTCTGATACTGAAGTTATTTTTTTAATCAAGTGGAAATGTTTTACAAGTTCTAGCTGAGTCTTCAGGTTAAGGAACACAGACTGAGAATATGTTCATAGAAAGCCCATCCCTTGTGTGTGTATGGTCTCAAACTATGATGAACATGTTCTGTTCTGCCAACATAATAAAAATCTGGGGAGAAAGTACAGCATTGCCAATTTATACTGAACAATTTCCATCAACTTTCTTATAGGAAGCACTTGCCAAGTACATATGTGAAAATCAAGACACAATCTCCTCTAAGCTGAAGGAATGCTGTGGGAAGCCAATAATAGAAAAATCCCACTGTATTTCTGAGATTGAAAGAGATAACATGCCTAGTGACCTGCCCGGAATAGCTGCTGACTTTGTTGAGGATAAGGAAGTTTGCAAAAACTATCAAGAGGCAAAAGATATCTTCCTGGGCACGTAAGTGGATAAGAAGCTATACTTTCAGAGCCTTTACAGGGTTTCAGATTTTGGGAAGACATAATAGGCTTTCCTTTGGAGTTGCTACAATTTTCACATAACCTGCAATGTTTCTTTATCCTGCCCTCTCCCAGACCTTAATTTTTTTTTAAACTTCACTAAGAAATTAATTAATAGAGAAGAGTTCCATCTATCTGTCTATCTATCTATTTATCCATCTATCCATCTATCCACCTGATGGCAGGAAAGAAGTATGAAGTGAAGCATGGGGTCTGCTTTATATATGGTTGAAAAGACCAGAAGGCCAGTAGTATGGCAAGGCTGCATGCAATTAAATGACAAAATAAATGAGTATGGTCAGTAAGTGTGGTGATAAACTTTGCATTTTTATTGTTGAATTGTAATAGTATAAATGTGCACTAAATATTTCATAAACTTTTGTACCCTTCAAGATTTCACTCACACAGACAAAAAAAAAAGAAAAGTGTGACTCTATCCATCTACTTATCTGTCATAATCTTTTTGAGGTATAATACAGATCAAACAAAATATAATAATGACAGGTATCATTTATCAAACACTTAATATGTGCCAGAGATTGTGTACTTTGCATAGATTATGTCATGTATTTCTAACAACTCACCTTATGAGGTCATTATTATCATCCCCATTCTACAGAGAAGGAAACTAAGGCTCCATTAGTTTTAACAAATTGCTTAAGGTTAAATAGTAAGATAAGTGGCAGAGCTAGGATTTGAAGGCAGGTGGCTCGGTTGCTTTAACATTGAACCCCAAGTCTTTTTTTTTTTTTAATGTATCTGTACACATAAATAAAATGAAGTACCATTATTTTACATCCTTGTTAATTTTTTATAATAAAGGATTTTCTTCCCTTGGGCGTGTCAACACTAAGTCTTTAGTCATTAAGATTCACTGCCTGAGGTTCAGTCAGTTTCAGACCTTTAGGATATGAGTTACTTTTGAAGTTCATTATGTGATTATTATCTTTTTTTTGGTCATTTGTCCAAGTAAATCTGTTTCATTTTAGGTTTTTGTATGAAAACTCAAGAAGGCATTCTGACTACTCTGTCTCATTGCTCTTGAGACTTGCCAAGGCTTATGAAGCCACACTGGAGAAGTGCTGTGCCACTGATGACCCTCCTTCATGCTATGCCAAAGTGGTGGGTTTCTTGAAGGGGAAAAAATGTAGCCTTTGATGATTCCAATAGCAAGGAAGAAAAATGTGCAAGATTGTATAGTGCAATGTAGATCTTTTCTTGAAATGTTTTTAAGTCTGTGCTTTTAAACATTATAAGAAAAGCAATCTCAACTAGAATCATTAAATTTTAGGCTGTCTAGATTCTTTTTATCTTTTTTACACTCTATGATTCCATTTATTTGGAATCCAAGAACAGGCAGAGCTCATGGGAATGTGGAGCAGGGTGGTCAGTGTTATCTGTCTACTTGACTAGGCCGTAATCCTCATTTTTTCAATCAAACACTAACTTAGGTCTTGCTATTTTAGTATCTTTAGCCCATGTAGTTCATAGGACAGTTCTCTGAGGTGATTACCATGTTCATCTCCATTTTAGAGGTGAGGATTCTTGGAAATGGGAGGTTATACAGCTTGAAAATACATCAGATACCCTGGCTCAAACACCAGCAGTTGTGCTCCTGATCCTGGAGGTTCTTAATCAATTATACTATAGAGTCTTGCCAATAAAATTAACAGTTCAGATGTACTGTGATATATTTGGCCTCAAAGATCTCTTTACATTGCACTGTGGAAAAAGGAGGACAGATCTCATTCTATCTAGAGCTATGCAAACAACCTGTATTTGGTCCTCAGGTAGACTATTGTAAACACAATTTTTTAAAAATATGTATTTCAGCTTGATGAACTTAAACCTCTTGTGGATGAGCCCCTGAATTTAGTCAAAGAAAACTGTGCACTTTTTGAAAAACTTGGGGAGTATGGATTCCAGAACGCGTATGTATTTTTGTTCATTATTTAATATTTTTCTTGATAAATTTGTAACTCTTTAAGACTTACTGTATAGATTACCAATCATAGGAACTTTAATCACAAAAATACTCTATGTATTTCTTATCTTTTTGTATCAAGAAAGACTAGAGAAAGGTACATAAAATAAATAGATGGGATGGAGAAACCTTTATTTGAGAGCGGTAAAAAAGTGGCCTTTTGAGAATGTGAATAAAAATACCAAATTTTAGGATAGAAAAACTAATGATGTCCCTTGACGTCCAGGAATAGCTTATGGATGAACTAAATGAAGCGGTGATTTATAAAGTAAGAAATAGTTGACCTTAAATAACAGTAGCTCAAGCAATAATGTGCAGACTGATAGACTGATGTCCTGATCTAATAGAGCCTTATCTATGGAGGCAAAGCCAAGAAGGTACACATCATTCAGTAAACATGTTTTTCGTTCAGCTCATACGTGCCAACACTCTTCTAGCTATGAATGCTAGGTGAATAACAACAATGAACAAGACATCGATTTTGCTTGAGTAGATGTTCAGCAGTGATCAATGATTATTACATGCTGTGCCAGGTATATTGCTTACTGTATTTATTTCATTTATTCCATGTATCAACCCTTTTGAATCAGGTGTATTTCTTCCCCTCTTCTGGATGAGAAAATCATAGCTTTCATATTTAAAGTGTTGATATATATTAAGCTCACAGTAGGATTTATTGAAAGATAGACACACAATAAATATATTAATGTTACTGAATAATGAATAATAAGGTAAGTCATTTCCTAAGATTACACAGCACAGATGGAATTCAAAGCTAAACTTAACCAGTTGCTCAAGACAAGGTGTGCAAACCCCCACTGCCATTTTTGCCCATTTTGACTAAGTGTTCTCTGCTTTAACTATTATGCCAGAAAAAGAGTTTCATGCCTGGTTGAAACACATGGACTTTTTTGTTACAGGCTCATAGTTCGTTACACCAAGAAAATACCCCAAGTGTCAACTCCAAGTCTCGTGGAGGTCTCAAGGAGCCTAGGAAAAGTGGGCACCAAGTGTTGTAAGCTCTCTGAATCAGAGAGAATGCCCTGTGCAGAGGACTATGTGAGTCTTTTAAAATATAATGTAGTTAATAATGATGAAATTTTGCCTTTAGATATTGACAAAGCTATCTTTCAGAGAAGTGGGGTGGACTGTGTGTGTGTGTGTGTGTGTGTGTGTGTGTGTGTATGGCAGTGGCAGCCAGGACTGGGTCACTTATTATGATTATCACAGTGAGGATTTAGATAAGACCCCAAAGTTTAAAACCTGTATTGAAAAATTCTATGAATTTTCAATGTTTCATCCTGGCATTTTTAACTTTCTTTGGCATCTCTAATATATCAGTATAAGACTCTTTCCTATTTCGCACACATAGTTCAGGACTCACCTCAAATTATTTTAATCAATTATTTTCTCAAGTGAATTATTCTTAAAATGTAGATACATTTAAAAGAGAAAAGACTTGTAAAACTCCCTTATATTCTGTAGATCTAAAAACAAGTGCACCACGTCCTCAAATCAACCTCATATTTAATGTTGGTAGTTAAAATATAACCCTTTCTTTGGTTCATTGGAAAGTAGGAGTTCATGGAAATTTTAAAATTGTGCTTCTTTTGAACTTCTACCCTCCTGCCTGTTCTTTAGCTCTCTATGGTCTTGAACCGGTTGTGCGTGCTGCATGAGAAAACACCAGTGAGTGAGAAAGTTACCAAATGCTGCACTGAGTCGTTGGTGAACAGACGACCATGCTTCTCTGCTTTGGAAGCTGATGAAACATATGTTCCCAAAGAATTTAATGCTGAATCATTCACCTTCCATGCTGATATCTGCTCACTTCCCGATGCTGAGAAACAAATCAAGAAACAAACGTGAGGAGTATTTCATTACTACATGAGTTTAGTCGGGTAGTGAGAATTGTAAACTGAAATGAGCCAATTTTCCTGACATAGTGATTATATTTCTTTAAAGGGAATATTTGAGTATTGTCTTTATTAGGCTGATAAAGTGTTGACAATAAAATAGGTAGCTTTTTGCTTTCTTGGGGAAAATTTATTATAAGGTTTTTCCTATAAATTACTCAGAATAATTTTGTGGATAAAAGCTGTAGTAACATTGTATTTTAGGCTACGTCCAATAAAAAAAATATGCTCATCAATTAACTGAGCATTTGTGCAGATAGCAAATCAGCTCATATAACTCATAAGAGAATTTATTTTTAGGGATGATGGTGAGTTTAAGTTTATTCTGTGGCCACCTATAGGTGAGGCAAATACCTGAGATGTGGCCTTTAGTAATATAATGTAACTTGGATGAATGTGAGTTCTAAGGCTTGAATCCCTGTTGCTGAAACAAGGGTCTGCATGAAACTTAGCAACATAAAGTTGCTCATGTCTTTGCTGGGTTCTCATGATGGCTATCGACTTAAAAGTGATACTACAAAACCTTTCATACCCATGGCTCTCTCTCTTGCACTATTCTCTCTGCAGATATCAATGAAAGAGAAATATAAGGTCCTGTGGAAGTTTGATAGTTTTATTTTCTTTGGCCTCCCCACCATTAACTTTGAATCGGGGCATATGTCAAAGACCAAATATAAACATGCTCAGATTAGAAACTATTAAAATGGGCTCTAAGATAATTAAATTTTGAAGGATCATTTTTAGCTTAAATAGCTATACATTTAATATAACATAACTTCCAAATTTAAATAGTGTATAAATGCAATGGAATAATCATTTCCATACATTTATTGAAAAATTTATTGATTTATTGAGATTTATTGACCCTATGGATGTTGAGCCCTTTACAGTGATTGTCTCATTTGTTCCTTCCACCAAATCTATAAACATGGATTTCATTATCCTCATTATGCAAATGAGAATACTGGAGCTTTTTGTGGCAAGCCTGAACCTTAAGCTCAAAGTTGCCTGGCTCCAAGACATTTTTCTTAAGTAAGACCGTAACTATCTTTACCGCTCCATTTTCTTTATGTCAGTAACCGTTTAATCTGTTCTCATTTTATGCAGTGCACTTGTTGAGCTGTTAAAACATAAGCCCAAGGCAACAGAGGACCAACTGAAAACCGTTATGGGCGACTTTGCAGCTTTCTTTGATAAATGCTGTTCATCTGATGACAAAGAGACCTGCTTCTCTACAGAGGTGCTGGAGATGTCTTTATTTTAATGTCTGATTTCCTTTTTTGTTGCATTTGATCAGGCTAGAGTTTAGGGGTTTATATAGCAGATGGGCACTTCATACATGTGGGAAAGGAATCTTGTCTATATACAGTTGTTTGACAAAATGACTTAGTTACTTTTTTTTCAATTTCCTGATGTGTTAGAGCATATTATTAAATGTTTGTCATATTTTTTTCTGTTATGATGTTCATAAATATAAACAGAAATATTTTTAAGGCATGACATCTTTTGGAAAAGGAATCATTAAATCGAAACATTAATTTATTTCATCATTTTCATGAAAATTGTTGGTTTAGTGGAATCTGAGTACTTGATTTTATAGGTTAGTGGGGAAGTTCATTTTCTAATGTATGAATCATTTATTATTTCCACCTATGACCTAATAATATTTTTTTATTCCTTTTGTGGGCAATGGATGCCACTGAGCTTCCTGCTAAAGATTCTAGTACTAAACTATAATGAAACAATGTGATGCATGTGAAACTACTTTGTAATCACAAATGACTATAGAAATGTGAATTGTTTTTCTTAATAGTGATGCTAATCTTTCCCTCACATTTATCATTTCTTTGTGTTCAGGGTCCAAAACTTGTTGCTACAGCTCAAGCTGCCTTAGCCTAAAACCAACATATTCACCAACATCTCAGGTAACTGGATTTTAAAAAAGCAGTTATAATAGTTATTATTAAAATAGCAAAGCTCTAGTCATCATTTGCGAAATGCCATATGTAACAGTCCCAACCACTGTCTTAAGCATTTTATTTATAACTTTTTTAGTTGTCAAAATAGTTATCTGATTAAGTACCATTACTATTGCCATTTTGCAGATGAGAAAACGAAGGCACAGACCATACCATAAGTTGGTATCCAGGTAGTGAGAGGTAGAGCCACAATTCAAAATTTGAGCCAGTACTAAAAAGTACCATTGTCCTGTTCTGACCTACTGCTATAGAGCAGACAGAGTTATTCCACTGAGCAACGGGTTAGCAGTGGGATTCCTTAGGTTGGAGGCTAGATCACATGGATGTGTATTTTTTCAAGTAAAAAAGAGTTCGATAGTAATAACTTCACTTGACTCCACTTAATAGCTCAGTAACAAGTTAATTTTATTGAGACTTTGATAAATCTACTTTATGTAAACTTCTACTTGCAGTGAATAATTTTGCTATTATGAGCTATACTGAGCTTTGATAGACTTTCTCTTATTAAACCACCATACTTTAAAATATAGATTTTTGAACATAGGCATGGTTTACCCTATTTTGGCTATAATATTTTGAGGGAAATTAATATAGAATGAACTTTCTTTTTCGAAACTAGTCCATCTATGTTTTAGCATGGATTATTTTCATGCTTTCTGAACTGGCTGTGATGTCTATTCCACTAACTCACTCTTTGCCCAAATGTAATATCTACATATTGTGCATTCAGTCAAGAGAGTAACTTTGTATCTCTGCAAATGCAGTCATTTCAAAAAGTGATTTATTTTAGTCTGAATTGGTAAGATTTTCTTCCTAAAGATCTAACTTTGAGGAACACTACTTTTGTTTATAATTACCTTAGGTAAGAAGTAGGCATTAAATAAATGACTGAAGAGTAATGGTGCAAGTTCTGACACTTTGCAAACTGCAGAGTCTGATGATACTGGTGTTGAAGAGAGGACTTTACAGTACATGTCTCTCTTCTGTACAACAGATTTCCGCAGTCATGAGTTTAAGGCAGACTTGAATGTATTACACTGGTCAACAAATTTTTACAAGTCATGTTACTGAAATAAAATTAGTTATTTCCTATCAATTTGTATGTGCTCAACATGAATATGACAGTCAAATTCTAATTTTGGCTCTAGTTTTTTTGTAATTGGCAATAAATTGATGTTTACATCACGAAATGCATGCCAATAGTAATAGACCTACGGTTAATACCTGTAAAAAATCAAGTCATAGACTACTTCTTAGATTTCTTTGCTTGTCTCTTGTACAGCTGTTCAGGAATAGAATAGAAAGAGTTTAGAAATAGTCTCCATTCTTGTGGGTCATGAGTGCTTTCTAAGGCATTCATGAGGCCTCAATATCGGAACAAAATACCAGAGTACTTTCCTTTCTGAAGAAAGGCGCCAACTGCTGGTGGCACTTTCGATATAAAGTAACTGTGACATCTTCCAGAAGATTCCATTGTTGGAATCTTGATCCTAGCAATTCTGCCTTATTCTTGCATAAGTCCAAATCACAAACTAGGTCATTTAGTTCTTCCTGTGTTAGGCTGTGTGGCGTTGATGATGCACCACAGCGAAAATCTGGATCACTGCATGCTGATAGAACAGAAGAACAGGTCGGCTCACCCTTATCCTCATCAGATGAATCAAGAGAATACTCTGCTGGAGGTTCTGGAATATGAAGTCCCTCACCATGTGCAACTGGTCTCAATGCAGACGGAATGTTTGGGTAGACTCTTCTCGACTTCTTTTGCTTTGTTATTCCACCGGAAAGAGGAGGAACCAAGTAGAAGTGACAGTCTTTTATGTGGCTTCTTGGCTCTCTCCACACCATGGGGACTGCAAACAGCATGGATGGTCTTTTGCCATTTAACCACGGTGAAAGCTGTGGTGTACATGGAGAACAGCATATATGCAGGGCCCAAGGCTTGTCTTGGTCACCAACCTTGCATCCAAATTCAAGATGATAAGCCTTCTTCACTTGAGAAGTGATACTTTTCTTCTGGTTGGCAAATGTCACTTCCCCACAAATAGAGCAGAAATTGTCCACGCTGTTAACACACTTTCGAGGCAATACTGTTCTGTATTGTGCCTAAATGGATAAAATAATAACAGTTCTATGGAACAGTAGCTTAAACTGTTTCGCACAGACTGAAATATTTTCAATGCTCAACCTTTTTGACAGGGCTTTATCTAGTGCACTGCTGACGTCAGCTTACTTCAGCAGCCGCCTGGCAGTAGGATTGCATTGCATCAGAAAATGATGCAATCAACTCTGGATGATGTGTGCATGATGGTATTATGCAATGCAATGCAATATGACATCATTCTAGGCTGATTTAGGATGTTGTTGCAGTCCTACTGGATAAATTTACAAAGTGAAACATATAAAATGAATTATATGAAATATCTTCAAAACAAGAGCTAATAAAAAATTTCCAGGGTTACATTCATGTTCAGCACACCAAGATACTGCAGATTAGGGCCTTTTTAAGTCAGTAACGATCTCACTGTTGACCATTGTTATCACTGGTGGAAATTTCAGAAAATCGAAGCAATTTGGCATTCACTTAATTATATTTGAAAACACATGATGTTTAACAAACAGTAATTATATTTTTCCTTTTGTTTTTCAGCCCATCTTGTGAATGACAAAGAGAAATGAAGGCACAGAACTTATTCATCTTTTTTCCTTTCCTGTTTGTGTAAAACACCCTTGTCTGAAGAACACAAATTTCTTTAAATACTTTACCTCCTTTCTCTATACTTCAATTAATAAAACACAGAAAAGAATCTAACATAATGGCCCAAGACTGTTATTTTTTAAGGATGTATTGCTATCCTGAATTTTTTGTGGGTTTTGTGAAAGTCCTACTTTTCTCACTCATCACGTCATCGGAGGACTTCTAGTTCCTTTTGGGCTAATTACTTTAAATAGACAGTGTTAGTTCTCTTTGTTATGGATTATAAGCATTCAATGTACTACATCATTATGATAATTCTGAAAAAAAAAAAGGACTGTGGTATAAGTAAGGTATATAATATATGGCTTTTTCTTACTACTAGAACTCCATAAGAAATATTAAGGGAAAAGAAATATAGAGATGATTATTAAGATCATTAATTGAATTGAATTGAGGAAAAACATCCAATCCTAGAAGAGATTCAAATCACTTTAGGATGACAGCATGTGAGGAGTACTAAAGTTTATCAGGTTTGGAGACAGATTATTGATAGAGGGAGTTAGAAGATCTGACTACTTAGAAGTCATTTATAGACTTATTAGTGTGTATATTTTTTTATTTTAATAGAATTGGTTTCATACTGTGCAAGCTATTCCACAACTTGCTTTTGTCCTTAATAGTAATGTTTTATAGTTTCATTTTAAGTGTTATGCTTGCAAAATATTTCCAACCAAGTTATAAAAAGCTCCTTCCACTTCAGAACTGTTATGCCCGACTGTCTTTGCCATCCCCCCTATCCCCACTCAACCCCTACTTTGACCTCATGTTGACTATATCAAATATTTTTCTTCCTTTGTACCAATTATTGCAAAGATCAGGGAGCCCCAAAGGGGAGAAATGCAGATAGTGGGCTCTGGCTTGCTGACAGTTCCAGAGACATCCCTAGAAACTTTTGAATGAGGTATTTCCACAGAACTGGACCCATATGGGAATAGGTCTGGGTACCCTGTCTAGATGGCATTGTTGCTTAGGTACCAAAAGGAAACTTAAAATTTTTAGAGGGAGACATTTTAAAATGCAGGATTTCCATAATCCAGGTTTCCCTTGCACAGAGAGTGGGGCAAAGGAGTGGGTGCTAACTAGATCCCTAGAGGAGCTGATCTTGAGCCCAAGACTTGTCCGAGAGCTCAAGTCCATAGTGGTTCTGAAAGGGTGGCCTGGCAGGTGCATTGCTCTGACTGGCTGGCTGTAGCAGTATGTCTTTTGCTGCAGTGTGGAAGACTGTGTCATCAGAATGGGACAGAGAACTTGTTCAAAGAAATGATAGAGGAAAACTTGACATACCTGGGAAAGGAATTAAATATACAAGCCTGGGAGACTAAATGAACATCTGGTTATCTAAATGCAATGTTCCCAAAACTTTAACAAAAATCTAATGCCTATGCTTTTGATACCAAAACTAAACAAGGACAAGACAAAAAAGAAAACTGCAGACTAATATTCTTGATAAACATTCTCAGCAAATTTCTAGCAAAATGAATTCAACAATACATTAAAGAATCATATATCATGACAAAGTAGGATTTATACCAGTGATGCAAGTTTTATATCATGATTGAGCATGCACAAGTCAATCATTGTAATGAATCACATCAACAACAGGAAAGATATGTGATTGAGATAAATATCAAATGATGAGATCAAAAGATGCAGAGAAGACTTCTGACAAGATTCAATACCCATTTATGATAACAACTTTCAATAAAATGGGGATAGAAGGAACATACCTCAATATAATCCCACAAACTCTTAAAATATGACTGTGGAATTGAGGTTATCAGAGCCAGACGTTGTGGGGCAGGGAGCAAGAAGAAAGGGCACAATGGATTATGGTGGAAGATTACGGTGGTGGATGTGGGTGGGTGTGGCTATATATATCTTAAGAGTTGTGAATCTGGAAAAAAAAAAAAGGGGGCCTCCCTGGTGGTGCAAGGGGTTAAGTCTCAGCACTATGAAGCTATCAGGAGCCACTGCAGCATGAGCTCAATCCCTGGCCAGGGAGCTTCCCACATTGCATAGCAGATCTGTCTGGCCTCACCTGCTGCTCTCCTCAGTAGTGCATTTCAGTCAGTCTGTCAGATTGTCCCCACTCTGTCTCTGGTGAATCCTCTTACCACCCCCACACCTATGGGCTACACCTCCGCTGTTGTATGCATAAATAAGTAAATCTTTAAAAAAGAGAGAGCTGTGAATCTGTATACCTAGATCATAAACTATGTTTAATTGAATCAATAAAAAATGATACATTAAAAAAATAGTAAGATAAAACTCCTATAATTTAAAAAAGATAAAAATTATAAGAGGTTACATACTAGAATTGCAGTGATGATTATGGTCTAAAAGTCAGAAAAAAAATGTTGGAATATGTGTATGCTAAAAATATCATTATGTTAAATTTAAGAT
The DNA here is from genome assembly GCA_004024925.1 of Scalopus aquaticus. Classification (NCBI taxonomy): domain Eukaryota; kingdom Metazoa; phylum Chordata; class Mammalia; order Eulipotyphla; family Talpidae; genus Scalopus; species Scalopus aquaticus. Next base: position 47,205 of record PVIJ01006722.1, read on the forward strand.
GATCAGAAATTGCCATTTGTGGTTATCTTCAATGTGGTTATCATCAGTATGAATGATATTCATATCATCAATGAAGCTCAATAATAATAACATCTAAGTGAGTCATTGTTTGCCAGAATTCAGGGTGACATGATGGATGATATCATGAATAATGACGTAACCAGCACTATACTCAGTAAGTGATAATAGAGAACAAAAGAGTTAAAAAATTTGCTTCAATACAAACAGGCTCTAGGGATCATCGCATTATGAGTAGTTAACAGCATTGCTGCTGTCTTGTTGAGATGACAAATATAACATTAACTGGGGTTGTGATGCATTTAGCAATTTAAAAAAAGGAAATATTTTTTTAAAAGATTTTTTTATTTATGCATACAAGCTGGGGTATAGGCCAGAGGTGTGGGGCAGCGAGAGGGTTCACCAGAGACAGACTGGGGAGCAGAACAGGCAGATCGAGAGAAATATACTGCTGAGGGGAGCAGCAGGCTACGCAGGAGAGGTTTGCCGCACCATGTGGGAATCTCCCCCGCCGGGGTCAAACTCGTGTTGTCAAACTCATGTCGTCAAGCTCCACAGTGCAGCGCCTAACCACTGCACCACCAGGGAGGCCCTAAAAAAAAGGTCGTATTAACAATAAGATGGCAACTGGATATTCTGGCACTACAAAGGTATCATACCTGACATTAGGAAGAATCTTCATGAACAGTGGGCAATTAGCAGGTATGTATCATTTCTCTACTTATTATTCAGAATCTTCATTGATAAGTTAGTATACTTCACATGGGCCTATGTAAGTGTTACATTAATCTAGAGGACATAATTGATGTAGAATAAGCTGTGAAGGATTCCTCCTGGAGTTGAGCAACAAGAGCTCAGTTATTTAAATTACTATTGTTTATTTTTTGTGCATTTAGTATTTGAAGGGAGGCTGAGAATGCAATAACATTGCTACCTTATAACAGAAGTGTTGGATATATGGATATCACACATGGAGTCACACCATTTCATCATTTCTACCCCTCCTTCCCCACCTAACAATTCTCTTTGCTCCTCTTAGTCACTTTATATAAAAAATGATTTTTTTCAGTATCCCTTTAGTACTCTAATTAGTTTAAACTTTATATTTTTTGATAACACACCAAACTTTTCCAGGCATTTTTTTTCCTTCCTCCTGGCATATCTTTGTTTTCTTTATCTACTTTATTCAAGTGTCACCGTCTGAGGAAATTTCCCTCCAGAGAGTTAGTCACTTCTTTTTCTGATGCCCCTTTTCTCTTTGAAGCTGACTTTTTTATATTATTGTATAATAATCATCAATTTAAATATGTTTTAAATATACAAAATCTGAGTCTGAGAGATGGTATTTGAACACATATGTTCTAACTTTGAAGAGCAGGTTCACTTTTGGTATCAGTTCTTGCTCTTGAACTAGATATTATTTCTCATCAAAGGGACCATGACTTAATCCCATGTATCTCCATTGACACTTAGCATATCTGGTACATAATGGGTAATCAACAAAAATTAGATAAATGTATTGACTTGTCCTGTGGCTTATAAATATTCTAAATTGCAATTACCTGTATTAATTTCCTGGACTCCCAAAACAATAACTAAAGTAAATAGAATTTTATGCAAGCTTGTGCTTTAAAATAATAGTAGTGACTCACTTTATTCAAAAATGTGAAATAATGGCAATTCTCCCAAATTAAATTACATTGATAATGGCATATTCACAAGTGATAGAGCATTTGAGTAATATTTTATGTGTGATGTCACTTTTGCATCAGTCCAATTGATCTAAACTTATCCAAATTATCTCTCTTGTGTGAGTAATTGGTGAATAAATATATGAATACTTGCATGTCATGCCAAGAAAGAAAGTGCTTTAGCATTAAGAAGTACACCTTTTAGGAAAGGAAGAGTCTTTCCTGTTGAAAGATTTTAAACTGCTAAAATGTAACATGTGATCATTGAAAAAGATGGGTGCATTAGTAACCATTTTGTCCAGATTATTTAATCGATGTGAAATGTCTATAATTTTTTCAGCACTAGAATATAAGTATTTACCTGAACAATCTGAAAAATAGTATATGCAAAAGAACAGAGCACTTTTTCATATTTGCTCTTTAACATCACTCATGTCTTAGTTCTGTTGTTTGCAAATTTCTTCCCTTATTTACTTAGTCTCTTGACATCTGGACACTAAGGAGGGGTTCGTCAGAAAGTTGGTCTGAAGACTCTATTGAAGAATTGAATTAAAGAGCATAATCACTGGTGAAGAAGGAGCTGTACCACTGGGGATGTTGAAAGTGGCAGAGGACACCAAGCTTATTTGGGTGGGTGAAGGCGCTCACCAACTCAGGAGGAGATATTTGTTTTGTGAATTGATGACCCACACAGCTAAGTATCAGGAATCACAAACATCTCACAGTGATGGGAGGGGACATCAACAAGGCCACTATACATTCCTGAAGTTCACATAAGGTTAACTCCTGTCTTAAAGCTTGGCTTTAGGGCAAGAAGCTATTCAAGGAAACAGAATATAGAGTTAGACCCAGTGACAATCAAGAAGAATATGTGCCAAAATTAAGATACTTCTACATTATGGATAAGATATTCCCTGATTGCTTTTTAAAATTATAATATGAAAACTGTGTATACCACAAGCAAAATTCAGATACTTATTCCATTGCTTCTTCTTGATGCTGAAGGTTGGCTGTCCTGAATAGGGAACTAAATCTTATGATGGGGTGGACAACAGGTATTTTGCTTGAGTTAAAACTGACTCAATGCAAAGATGATCCTGAAGTACTGAGAGTGAGAATGTTGATCTAACTTTGCTCATTTTATTACTCTTCTCAGGACAGAAATTGTGAGTCCACAGTGTAATCTACTCACAAATATTTTACCTCCCACAGAATAATGGAGAGAACATATGTTTTTTATTCTTTTTTTAGGAACATCAAAAGCAAACAGCATTTCTCTAAATAAGGAGAACTTGTTGAGAAATATATAGTCTATGTTCTGAGAAACAACATGGTTGTGTTTTTATTTTGAGGACAATATATAATAATTCTAATTTTCTATTCCGTGTTTCCTATGGGAAAATAAGTAAATATACATTTTTACAGCGATGTGTGCATGTATGTTAGTCAATTTAACTGCCATAATAAAATACCATGGGCTGAGTGTCTTAAACAAGAAAATATAATTTTCTCACATTTCTGGAGTTTGCAAAGTCCAAGATAAGTTTGGGGCAGAGTACAGTTTCAAGTCAGTGCTCCCTTCTCGGTAGGTGAATGCCTTATAAATTATGTCTTCATACGGTGAGCTAGAGATGAGGGGTGGGGAGAGGGAACACTCTGATACCTTATCTTCTAAGAACACTAACACCATCATGAGGGCTCCACCATCAGAACTTCTTCTAAACTCAATTGCATTCAATAGGTTCTGTCTCCAAATACTATCATGTTGGGGGCTCAGGCTTCAACATAAGAGAGTTTGAGGGGACACAAACTTTCAATCCAAACAGGGTGTGAAATCTCTGGACTACATAAGGGATTTCTCTGAGTCTTCTATGACAGTGAACCATCTCTCAACCTTACTAAGGAAAGGGAGTGTCCAGCAAATTTACTGATGATGGCATAAGACCAGAGACTCCCCTTTCTATTTCCCATACCCTGTCCTTGCTATAGCAGCTTGAAAGGAAGGGGTTGCAAATAATTATCATCAGAGGACATACATGTCATTACAAAGAAATATTTGGATAGTACTTTTCCTGGGCAAGTTAATTGTGTAGTACTTTTAGGAAATGATCTCAAAGCATAGTTGTTTCCCTCAAGTATTTTGTAACTTCCTTGCATATATAGATGGGATCTGTTGTTTTAAGGCCTGGCAGGAGCATCAACCATATAAGGAAATACGCCATTGATGAACTTACACTTTTGTGAAATTTCTGTTTGACTCCTATTGATGTCTTTCTTTACCTTGCCGTCCTTGGAGCATTTTAAACCTTTCAAGTTTGGTAGGCAAATTGATCACTTTTTCTAACTCTGACCCCTCTAACTTTGTTCCTGATAGAGAAGGGAGGGAACCCACACCACCCTAAACATCAGAAGAAACATCCTTAGATGAGGGAAAACTGTTAAACAGTTTTAGAGAGAGAATGTGATTTAGATAGACTCAAATTAAAGAAAGGGGGAGATGGTTTGCTCCACCTGAAATAAGTAAGTGGAAGGGGTGTCTAGGAGCCTGGGCTTGATGAAAAAAGATAAGAAAGGAAGATGGGGAGAGACCAAGAAAGGAGGAAGTTGGTTAGGGCTGACACGAGGTGTGTCAGGTGGTGCTGACATAAGTCTAAAAGCCTTTTGTTTTCCTATTTGATTTCAAGTTCTTTGCTACAAACTTGTGTTAGGAGTTCTTTGAAAAAGTGATTGAGGAGTATCCAATATGAGGTTGGAGGTTCAGTATAGGGAAGAGATAACATGTATGAGAGAGGAGATAAAGCGTAGGTAAAGAGAATTCAGCAGCATTAGGAAATAAGAGCCAGAGGTGCCAAAGATATGTGAAAACAGTCCTCCCCTACTCCAGAGTTCTTAAAAAGGTAGGGGAGGGTGGTGGTGGCTATTCTGGCTGCTTTCAATAGGTGGGATCAGCATTGGGTTATAGACACTGAAATCTAAGGGGAAAGATGACCCAATTGGGCTAGAAAACTTTGGGAGCACTAATACTGCTGGAATTTGGGTTGTGTCTACTGTATACGGAGTTTCTTTGAATCTCTACAACTTGCAACCAGACTCATCAGCTTTTCCCAGCACCATAGGTACTGTCCTCAGATCTGTCCCAGGACCTCTAGATCCTTCACAGAGAAAATATAAACATTTCAGTAATGCTCTTTGGTGAGAGGAGTATGATGGGTGTGGTGCTCATGATGAACGGGGACAGTTAGTGCATAAATTCTGCCCACAACAATTTGACTTCCTCTAATTCATCTTCTGTTTATAAAGATTCTGCTTTGTGTCAGACATTGTGTAGGAGTCATGAAGATGAGTCCTTGAATACAGAAGTCCACTATCTAGGAAAAATTGCATATGTTTACAAATTGATACAATGTCAAATGAGAAATATCTGGGGAAACGATCTAAAAGCTGTTTTAAGTTGTCAAAGAGAAGAGCGTTCTTCTCTAGCATGGGCATAACAGAGACACAATCATAGAGAATTATTTGATATAGATCTTGTGAATAATTTTTCACAAGCATGGATGGAGAAGCAGAAACTGAAAACAAAAACAACTTTCAACTAACACGCCACTTAAACCAACCAATCAACAAACCAACAAAAAAAAAACTGAATCACAGAAAGAATAAGTAGTCCAGTATCATCTGATAAGAAGGTATTTTCTAGCACCCTCATACATAGATGAACTGCTTTGAGAAGAGTGCATCTAAAATTTAACAAAAATAACAAAGGTAAACATGACAATCACTGGGTTATTAAAAGAAAAAGTCTGTTGTCAGACATTTAATACATTATTCTGTCTATACACATACTAAAAATACTTAAGGAGAAATATAATTTTGATTTTATATTTGAGAAAATTAAGGATATGAGAGAATAATTAATTACCTAGTGTCATCTGGCTAATAATTGGCATGCTCAAGGTTAGAATGTGTCTGATACCAAAGTCCAGTTTACCATGCTATGTGGCTTCTATGTAGTTTCAAAGATTTATGAAAAAGTCAACACTGAATATTAGACTAATGGAAAAGCATTTGACATGACCTATGAACTTAGGACAGAACTTTGAGTAATGACACACATAGATCAATGATTGTTTGCATTGAGTAGACAAACTCTGGTTCAAAGTTCCTCTATTACTTGTCTTCAATATTGGTGTTCCTCAGGGTACCTCTTGAACATCATCTCTTTCTCATTCATTCACATAGCTATAATAATCCTCACAAATTGGTGATTCCTGAATCTCACTTCCAGCCCAAATCTTGTTTCAAAGGATAAGAAGTATTATTTAACTACCTACCCACCACTACACTTGGAGATCTTAAAGATACTTTCACATGCAAGTGAGCATATTCTGCTTAATAATTACACTAACACAATAGGCATATACCAGGAGTGTTTGAATAAACTGATCATTGTATCTTAAACTAAATACATCCAAACTTGAGCAGATATTCAATAAGTCCTTTTGATTTTTTTCCCATTCATACTATTTTATCCACAGCTCTCATTTCCCATATCACAGTTCTCATCCAGGTCCCTTCCCTGACCATTATCATTGCAAAAACTTCTAATTGGTCTGTTTATCACAATCCTATCCCCTTTTATAACAAGAAAGATAGTTTTAGAACGTAGATGTGATATTTAAGAAATCTTTTCATAGGCTCTCTTTGTCTGAGGATGAGATATAAACTTGATTTGAAAAGTCGTTGAGCTGTTGCACCTACTGACTTGCTGGAAATTCCTTTTACCGAATGAGTTCCCTTATCTATAACTTTGTGTTTTACTGAAATCACACTCCTGCCAGTTTCTTACATGCTGTGCTACTGTTTACCAGTGGGCCTTCTGACCACTTTCAACATTTACTTGATATCTTCCCTCCCTCTTTCTATGGCTTATCTCAAATTTTCTTCCTGTCTTCACTAAGATCTTACTTCTCCAGGAGACCTTACCTGGAAAGATGTGAGGTGTTCCTCTTTCCACTGCCTTTTTGCTGTGCCCATTACACCATGTTGTGCTGTTGACATAAATGTCTGCCTCTTCCACTTGATGGTGAACTCAGTGAGAGTGGGGATGGTGCCTCGTACCTGTTGTTGATTAGCCCCATTAAAGGATGGTATATGGTGTGCTGACTTAACCTGTCAAATGAATTCATTTAATCCTCATTTAAAAGGAAGAGGCAATGTGACTATCCTCTTTTTTAAAAATTTTTATTTTTTTATGCATATAAGAACTGAGGTATAGGCCAGAGGTGTGTGGGGGGAGAGGATTCACCAGAGACAGAGTGGGGAACAGAACAGGCAGATCTAATGAAATACACTGCTGAGGGGAGCAGCGGGCGAGGCAGGAGAGGTCTGCTGCGCCACATGGGTTAGCTTCCTGGCTGGGGATAGAACTCATGCTGCAGTGGCTGGTGATAGCTTCATAGTGCGGAGACTTAACCCCTTGAGACACCAGGGAGGCCCTGTGACTATCCTCATTTTATAGATGATGAACATAAAGTCCAAAAAATTAAAGAATTAACCCAAAGTCATGTAACTAATAAGTGAAGGGGCAAAAATTCAGATTCTTCCTGAGACCAAATGTTTAAATACAATGTTATACTACTTTCTGGTTACATGACACAAAATTACAGAGATCTGCTTGGTAAGGAAGAATATGCAAAATGAAAGGAGGACACAAAGCTGGCAAAATATTAGGGAAAAAAACAAATAAGACCTAGACTGACAATTAGGCTGTTATTCCTGGTTTAGTTACATCAGCATTTTGATGAATTGATGACTGACACAAAACACCTCCAGCTTGATGTGCACATATTATTTATAGTTTTGTATCTGCTTATATGTCTAATTATAAATATGGAATAATTATACTTTTGCAAATGTCTACTATTTGCCATGTATTTTACACATGTCCCTGCTAATCTTTTGATGAAATGATGAGATTGGATAGACTAGTCCTGTAGATTGCACTTAAATATGGCTAGATATGGATATACACATAAATTTATATCTACCTCTGTGTGTGTGTGTGTGTGTGTATATATATATATATATATACAGATCTAATGTCATAAAATATTTGATTATCAATGTGTCTATAACTTGTATAGTGATGTACATATATATATATATATATATATACACACACACATACATAAATGTTTATTTGTAAAGTAATTTTGTAACTTTTGCAAAGTTTGAACCTTGTAACATCACAAAGATTTCAGAGTTTATAGGTTCTGGGATTTGCCAAATGTAACCTCTTGCTTGACCTTAAATTGCTGTCCTTAAATTAATAAATTTATAATTTATTCAGTAAATGTTTTTGAGTGCTGATTATGGACCATCTTCTTCAATGAAAGTTTAGTTAGTAAAACAATATATCAAATGTCTGCCACATGCTAGATTTTCAATCAATATATTTTTCTAATAAATCAATGCATTTAGTTGAATTTCATTACAAAGTTTGATGTCTTTTCTTTAATGTCCCATTAACTTTTTAATTTGAAAGGAATTAATTTTTGTGCAATTTAAGGGACAATCATTTCTTTGTCACTTGAGAAGAATATTTGTTATATTTTCCAAATGGAAGGAATTGCAAGTTTCTTGCCCTTTCCCACCCACAAAAAGGTCTGTGTCCTTGAACATAAGATGTAAAGAATCCCTGTGATGTTAATTATTAGCAAGTCATCCCACTTGCAACCTAAGAAAATAAAGTAATTGATGCACAAAGAAAAGATTACTAATTAACAGGAATTACTTAAGGAGAATATAAAAGAATTTCAGCTTGATATTCCATATTCTACCTTCTACCATTGACAGCAACAAAATAACTACCAACCATGAAGTGGCTGATATCAATTTTTTTAATTTTCCTACTAAATTTTACTGAATCCAGAGCAGTGCATAAAAATGCGTATGGAATAGGTAAGACATTGTTTTTATTTTTTGTCTTTTTTATATATCAAAATTCCTAAATTTTCATTTATTCACTTGTCTTGATTTATTTACCATGCTTGCTTCTTGCACCACATAGAAGAAAATATTTAATTGGTCAATATCTTTAAATGAATGATAACCTTTTAAATTTATAAGAGGCTTACAAAAGTATGACAGTAGTTAACATTATCTATAAATGGTTTCATTGCTCCATGTTGAATTATTTTTTTGTATATTACTGGGCCATAATTCTGGCTCCTTTATAAACAGACTGATAAAATAAGGAATATCTATGTATCTTTTTACTTCAGAAAAAATTGTCATTATCTGAAAAATAAACATTTTTCATGATTTCTTTTTCTGCCTTCCAGCTTCCATATTGGACTCTACCCAGTGTTCTGCAAAGGTGAATTTAGTTGACATGTAAGTTTTGCCTAGAGAAGTGTATTTTAGTCTACAAAGCAATGATTATTTTAGCCTGGTAACTAAATAAAATTGGATAGTTGTACACCTTTTTTTTTTAAAAAAAAAAAGCAAATTGAATAGTGTCAAAAGAATTATAAATTGATATTGAAGAGATTGAACTATCGGCTTATGTCTTTGATGTTAGCCTCTAGATTCCTTGAAATTCCAAGGGACAAGCACAATCAGATTTTAGGAAATGAAGATTAGTGTCTCTTCAGTGGTAACCACATATAAATTCAGTATTTTTCTTTTTAATACCAATAGAATAATAGTACTGTATTTTCTGTTCTGAATACTGTTTTAATCCTAGAAGCAAATAATGGAAGTTAAAATATCCTATTTTCTGTTACTATAGAGGGTATAATGTGCTTTTGTATGCTATCTTTCTTCCCACTCTATGCTTCTGAAATTTCTAATAAGTCATTTAAAATAACATATTTCTACAACTCCTTGCACAAAGAAACTTACTAAGGCGATGGTTTGGTTCAATCCAGAGCACTGTAGTCTTGAATTAGATTGTGATCATGCTGGGAGTAGACACAGGCAGAGGCCTAGTGAACAATTCTTTGCTTAAATTTAATGGGGCTATAAAGAACACAGAGAAACTCAATTATGGGTGCATTGCAGTGGTGACCACAAAAGCAAGAACCACTTTTATGAGAAATCTTCTTTGACTTTTAACAGATATAGGTATATTTATAGTAGAAAGGGACAAGAATACTGACATTTTTCTGGATGACTAGAATCTCATTTCACATAAATTTTTAGCAAATGTCATCCACCAAGGAGGTTATAACATAATAGAAAATAAAACCAAGCAGACAAAAAAATAACTCGAGAAAAGAAACAATATAAATTTGTTGCTTAAGCATTCAAATATATTTTTGTTTCAGAATTACCATAGTTGTTGCTCAGTTTGTTCAAGAAGCCACGTATGAAGAAGTAAGCAAAATGGTGAAAGATGTATTGGCTGTAATTGAGCAACCCACAGACAGTGATCAGCCTACAGAGTGTCTGGAAAACCAGGTGAGACATTTTTTAAAAAGCCCTATGATATTTGACCAAAATTCAGGATACAGCAGAGAGGATACAGGGATAGCATGAGAAATACATTTTAATATTTGAAGACCTGTTGTATGAATGTGACATTAGATTCTGAATTGCTGAATTCTGAATTACTGAATTCTGAATTGCTGAAGAGGGCATAAGGTGAAATGGTGAGCACCTATTATAAAGAGACAAAACAATAATGGACAGTAAGAGCTAAGGTTCTGAAATAAGAGTTTCTGCGTGACCATGGACATGTTAATTAACTGCTTTGAGTTTTAGTTTTCTTCTATAAAGTGAGGCATGATAAAAGCTTCTACTTCAGGATTGTCATGGAAATTGATATAATAATTGTAATAAGAGTTAATTTTTTAAAGTATTCAGTGGCAGGCATTTTCTAGGAAGTTATAGACACATTGATAATCAAATATTTTATGACATAAAACATAGCACTGATGACTCAGAATGGATGTTCAGTGAGCCAAGAGACCTTAGATGGAACTTACTGGCAGAATATCTGTTTTTCTTACAAATACTAAATTTTTTCAACTTTATAATAATTGTTGGAGATAGATGCTAATCTTCCAACCAAGAAAGCTGATGCACAGAGAGGTAGAGTAACTTGGTTAAGGGAGCTCAGAACCAAGACGTAAACTAGAACATCTGATGAATACCCTTGGTATTCACTGGTATATCTTGGTGTACCCAGAACTGTCCTTTGACCATGCCCGGCACTATAGTGAATGTAAAATGTGTAGCACGTTTGCAGGGTTGCTTGACTTAGCAAATAAGCAACACGATGCTCACGTTTAAATTTCACAAAAATCATGAAACTCTTTACCATTTTTCTCCTCAATATAGACAGGAATTTTATAATAAATAGAACTACCCAATGATGGAACACATGTTCAGAGAATCCTCTGTCATGGTGGGTTCATAAAGTGGCCAAAAGAAAGGAATATTGTAGAGGAGATGCTCTTTACCAGATTCAAAGTACATTGAATTTAACTATTTTGAATCTGTAATTGATACAATTCTGAAATTGACAGATATCCTGGTTTTGCATCTCCATTTTTGATTTGTCCTGATAATCTTCTGAAAATCTGTATAAATCAAACCAAATGCATTCTACATTGCAACTTAAGCTCTAATGAGAGGTTCAAAGCAATGTTGTAGTTGGTGATTTATTATTATAAACTTAAAGGCTTCATTTTTATACAGGTTATGAACTATATAGGTTTTAAACATATAGGTTATAAAACAAAGATCTTAAGTCCTACTTAAGATTTCCAGGATTCTGTAAATATTGGTAGTTATAAAAACTAAAGGAAAAGTTTTCCTTTTTTTTTTTTTACAAACGTTTTCTGAAATAAATGAAACATATGTATTCCTCACAGGTAAACTTCAGAATATTAGTGTCAAAATAATCTGGTTTTGTTAAAATTGAGGCAATGAAGATTTCAAATTTATGTAATTAAATATGCAATTATGACTACTGAAAAGTGTTTAATGCTATTTTGCTCCTCCTTAAATTATTCTTATTTTTATGTGAAAATAATTCCAATTTTCTTCATGAATGGATCAGTTAAAGATTCTTTTGTTAAAAAATGTGTAATTTTTTTACTGAGTCAACATTAATTTTTGCAACACTGTATATTATTTGGAGAGATAGTTTTATACCTATTTAGATGTAGGTTGCTACACTATGCCCATCACCAAAGTACCAATAATAATATACAAATTTAGATCAATGTCTTATTATAGGAATTCCCCACAGAATAATTAAGTTTGAAAAATAGCTTAATTAAAAAATAATTTTTTATATCACGAGGCCAAATTTTTCATAAAAGGGAAAAATAAAATATTTCAAAAATGTTTTTTGGTGGAACAGATTACCGGATCAAAACATGTGGGATATATACACAACAGAATACTAATCAGCATTCAAAAAAGATAAACTCATGCCTTTCATAGCAACATGGACGGAGCTGGAAGGATTATACTCAGTGAAATAAGTAAGAAGGAAAAAGAGAAATATTGGATGGTTTCACTTTTAGGAGAAACAGGGAAACCATACAAAGGATCAGGAAAAAAAAGACAAAGCTGCAGGCAAACTATAAATCCGAGCCATTGATCAGAGGAGGAGGAGGGAGAGGGAGAGGAAGCAAAACAGGAGGGAAGAGGACAAGAGTCTATGGTGATGGGTCACAGGTGTCGTGGTGGTGGTACTTTTATGGAACAACACCTGCGAGGAGAAATCAAACATTGTACAAAAAATGAACAATTATGTAAAAATATATAAATAAAAATGGGAAAAATGCTTTTTTTGTGGAGCAAAATATTGAATGTTCTTTTTTCCTTTTAAAATAATATAATTTTGTCTACTAGTGATAAGGATTATTCAAGGTTAAAACTAAATCTCCATTTCCAAAAGGTATCAAAGAAAGCAATCTCCCCAAGCTGAAACAAAATATATTGAAATTTTATATGGGGAATCATTTTCTTAATCTCCAGGACTGTCTTTGAATATCAAAAATTTTCACGTGTTTTCCAAAAAGTCTAGGTAAAGCTTATGTACTTCTTTAAAAATAAATTTTTCTTATAGTTACCTGTCTTTCTGGAAGAAATTTGCCATGAGAAGGAAATTCTTGAAAAATATGGACTTTCAGACTGTTGCAACCAAAGTGAAGAGAAAAGACATAGCTGTTTGCTAGCACGCAAAAAGGCTGCCCCGGCATCCATTCCACCCTTCCAAGTTCCAGAACCTGTCTCGAGTTGTAAGGCATATGAGAAAAATAGAGAGGCATTCATGAATCGGTAAGAATCCAACTGCACGTTACATTAAGACACCAGAAAGAGAGGTGTACCAGGCAGAATCCAGTACATCTGCAAATTACAGACGTACTCTAAAACGTGGAGAAGTAGAAACAATAATTGGTTTTACATCTGCAGAGGTCCTGCGCTAGGAAATGAGGTGGACAATGTTCATTGTGTATTTTGCTTGCACAGCACACTAAATAGATGCAGTAAGGCAGGTACTTGAATAAGGTCATTTCATTCAGGTTCATTTTGTTACAATGCTAATGAGAAGGAAAAATAATTAGTTCTTTGCTGGGACTACTGTCTGTGTGGAATTGGCTCATTCTCCTCTTTTCTGTGTGGGTTTTGTTCATATGCTAGGTTTCCTCGCATCAGGTTGACTGTTATATTTCACTTCTCCTAGTCTGAGTAAGTGTGTGAGTGTGTGTGTGACCTGTGATGGAATGTATCCTGTCCAAGTCTGGTTCTTCAACTTGGTTCTTCAACTTGAGTTTCCAAGATAGACTCCATCCACCAGTGACCCTGCACTGAACTAAGCAGGTTGGAAATTGAATGAATGAATGAATACAAATGGTTTTTTGACATTAGACATGTCTGCATCCTTTAGAAGTTTGGTCATGTTTCTGTGACCACAAATGTGCCATCAGAAATTAACTCTTTTTGTATCAGCCTCTGGTAAAATTAGTGTCATTATATATCATTTTACTTAAAGTTGAAATTTTCAAGAACCTATTGATGCTTTTGAGAAGGACTTACCATATAGACCACACATCAGTCCACCAGCATTTCCTGTAGTCTTTTGAGGTACACTTTGACTTTTGTCTTCTTATCTTTCCTTTTTAGCTTGTCCAAGATTTTACTAACATTACACAAAATGTCTCTTTCTGGACCCAGATATTCAGTGTTTTTTCTTTACCAAATTGCTTAGAAAATAGAATTGTAATAAGCCCAAAAATGTTTAAGGTACACAAACGTGGCTTACAATGATCATGCCCTTAGAATGTTGCCGGAACCTTTGTGTATGGTATAAATGATGATATTAATGCTTACAAGCACCCTTTGAAGTTTCCTTATCTGTTACCTCTTCTTTTTTCTTTTTCTTCCCATTTTGTAATTGAGGACATTAAAGCTTAGATGTTAAGCCAGTTGACTCAGAGAACACTAGTAGTACATTCTCAAGGTTGGATTTGAATCCAGATTCTCTGTTGGGGGTATCCTATATCTCACTTTTAATCAATTCTCTTTTCCTAAAACCAGAGAAATAGAATCTGCCTTTAGAATATCTCCACTATAGAGAATGCTAAGGTGGATAATTACATTCTGCATTGAACAGGACAAAGGAATCTACTTCTCTGTTTTACTTGTAGAGGTGTATCTTTGCTGCTCCCTGAAACACATCTGCATAAGATTATTTTAAAAAGATGCTTTAATAAGAATCATAGTCAACATTTCTGCCTATTTTGTTTTCGTAATAGAACATGTTATCAGCTATCAGATTTCCCCCCACCCTGGGAATCTTCAGCGAGGAAAATTTTTGGTGACATGTAGAAAAAGTATGACTGCTTTTGAATCTATAAATTAATTTCAGAGTCTATTTCCAAGTAGTAGTAGTCTTATTTTTATGTGTTTTTAATCTTAAAGAACTGTTTCATTTTACAGATATATCTATGAGATGGCAAGAAGACACCCCTACCTGTATGCATCTACCCTTCTCTCTTTGGCTGTTCACTATGACAAAATAATTCCACCTTGCTGCCAAGCTGAAAATGCAGTTGAATGCTTCCAAACAAAGGTATTATATTTGTGTGGCTATCTGAACCAATACTTTAATCTGGCTATGACTCATATAAAGAAAGTTACATATTGTGTATAGAGCACTATTTTCAGAATATATTTCAGCAGTCTGATACCCTTTGGGCTAAAACAAACTAAGTGTGCTGTTCTTCAGTTCAGTCATTTATTCATTCATTAACCAACAATTATCTTATTAGTAAGGAAGTGCATTTGATGGGATAAAGAAAGAAAGATGTGAAGGTGATAGTATAAATAAAAGAGAGGGGAGTAAGAAGTGAAAGAGGGAGTGAAAGGAGATGGAGGAGGAGGAAAACAGGAAGAGCAGAAAGAAAGAGAAAACAGGGAAAGAAATTTATGAAAAATGCTTTACATTTATTATTTCTTTTAGTCCTTAGAATAAGTTTGAGGTATAAGTATTATTTTCATTTAACAATAATTGACTTAGGAAACTGAATAGCTCTCTTAGGTTCAGATGGCTAGAATTATCTCCAAATTAATTACTTGCAACAGAAATTTCCTAAGAATTGTCATTTCCACAATGTCAGACTGAGACAAACTTATGTTTTTGTGACTGTGAAGATATTTGAGAAATTATCAGATTTTAATCAGTTATAAAGCTGTTTAAAAGTACATTTATTCATTATCCCAGACTGAAAACATTTAGTATTTTGAGTTTAAGGTATGTTTAGTAAATCTGTTGGGCACAAATGCATATAAATGCAAATAAAATAATGAAGTTCTGCAAAAAATGTATTGCATTTAAAATGTTTATTTTTAGCTTTCTGAAAATTGTATTATTTTTATTCAAGTGAGGTTAGTCTACAACGCTGTGTATAATTCAGGACTGTTGATTCACACCCCAACCACCATCAGCCTACCCATAATCCTCCACCATAGTTCTATGCATCTCTTCCGCAAACCCCCCACTCTGGTAGGTTCAATTCTGTAGTCAGATTTCTAGACTTTATTTTGTTCTCCACATATTCATTTGTAATTATCAGTAAAGAATTTTAGTAGTTTTATGTTTTACCTATATCTAATTACCTATTTCTAATTATTAGAGCCTGAAAAAAAAATACAGACTTTCTTGATGCCCGTTTCTTCTGTATCTAGGCAGCATCTATCACAAAAGTATTAAGAGAAAGCAGCTTGGTAAATCAACATATGTGTGCGGTAATGAGAAAATTTGGACCCCAAGCCTCCGAAGCCATGTAAGTTTAAGCAACATCTAGGGAAGAAGGTGATCGCTGCGGAACTTCCATTTTGCAATTTGAGTTCTTCTCTGTCACTGTTTTAGAGAATGTAGTTTCCTTTGAAGAGAGCTAATGTGATTGAAATCATGAGATCAGAGGATTGGAAGGGAATTAACACATCAATCTGAAAGCACTTGTCTAACAGTTACTGAAGTCTAGATAACATACTATTTAGAGAAGACATTTGAGGTGTGTATAAGTATCTTTAGCAATTCTTTCAGATACCCGTAAGTCCTGGCCTGCAATAAAATTATACCTCATCAATAGACCTTGTTTAAAATGTAGAATCTTTCTAGAGATTCTATACAGAGTAGATTAGTCCTAACTAAGGTATTTTTGGCTTAACAAGAAATTATTTGTATTGATTCTGCTTTCAAGTTTGCTATAAGCTTTGTTATGTCAATTATTACTGCCAATGAAAATATTCATTTGAGGCAATCATATTGAAAACTATGTCAGGAAAAAAGTTACCTTTGAAGAACTGGCAAGTATTCTAGCTGATGAAAACGTTGTAATTCACTGAAGTTTGTTTTCTTGCCCCAGTTGCTAAATAGCTCCAAGGCAAAGTTGGAGTTTTTTCAATTGATCTCACTCTTACACTTAACATATTTATCTTCTTCCTCGATCCTTGATAGTCTTTGTCTATCTATCTAACTATCTCCCCCCTCCCTCCCTACTACCTATTTATTTATTTATCCACTCATCCATCCATATATTTAATCTATCTCTCTGCCTCATTTTCTATCTTTGTTGTTAGGGTGAACTGGAATATTAAAACAAACAAACAAACAAAAAACAAAAAACCCCAAGCCAAATAGTTGAATCATCCTGTGCACCCCCTTCATTTATAGACATGAGTAACTTGAGGGCAAGAGAGATTAAAGCAATTCACCCAAGATCACACTGCTGGGTATTAGAACCCAGTTTTTCTAAATCTTTGTATATTATTTTCTTTGTGCCTACTTGTTTACAACGTAGTGATTTCTAATTGCCTGTATCCTGTCAAATAAGATTTTGAGGACAGATGTAAGAATAAGAATTACCAGTGGTTTAGAACTGCGCTTTCCAGTATGGCAGCCACTAGCCACATGCAGCTCCTGATCATGTGCCATGCTGCTGGCACAAATGGTGATCTGTGGTCTAAGTGAAACATGCACACCAGATGTCAAAGACAGTAAAAAAGAAGGAAGTCTATCTCATTAATAGGATTTATATTGTTTGTATCATGAAATGATTTTTGTATGTTATGTTAAAAACATATTGCTAAAGTGAATTTAAGATGTTCCATTTTGCTTTTTATTACAAAATTTTAAATTCCATAACTTGCTGATAATATTCTCCAACTTTTATGATGAATTATTTCTAGTATAGGAAGCACCTGAGTTGTTAATCAGAGAGTATTATGTATATGCACACAAAGTTTTGTATTTGTATTTGCTAACTGACATAAAACTATTGTATACAGCAGATATCTATGTTAAAGTTTCTAGTCATGGAATTAGTTTCAAATATTGACTGAAATTTCTTCTTGTAAGAGGTCAGAATTATGCTTAATTACTTCCCAACTGTATTAGAAACTTAAAGATTAAGTCATAAACTGCTTTATTAAAATTCATCTTACTCATAAAAGTAAATTAAGGTATTATAATAACTTATTCTTTTCTGTCCATAAATGATTAAACTTTTGTCTTTTAAGTTTATAAAAAACACATCTTTATCAGTAACAGCAACAAGACTGGTTGTTCTAGGAAGTAGTGATTTCACTTGGATATTTCTTAAAATTTATTGAAATATGTAGAGGAATAATAATTCTTATTTCTTCCCTTTTTGACCATACTATACTCTTCTCCACTTTTCTTTTTTGGTCCCATTTCATTGATTTGCAAGCATGTATCCCTCCCCTTATTTTCAGAAGTATTTTTTCTCTCCTAAGGAAAAAACAGTTTTTTCTGGGTTAGAGAATTTTTGAAATTTTCCATTCTTATTAGTTCATCTTTTTAATAGTTTCCCACTTAACTCACAATAATAATCCCAAATGTTCAGCATCAAGAATGAACAGCAAAAAAGATATATTTCACTGGAATTCACAGAGAGGGTTTTAGAGAAAGAAAATTACTTCCAACCCATTTGGGAGCCAAGGTCACACTTGACAGAGCCACTACCTTAAAGAATTGGGTTGGGACCACTTTCTCTTTTCTTTTTCAAGTAACAAGACCATTTCAGATTTTTCTCTTTGAAGCTACAAATATATTAGTAGTCTATAAATGTTGCTTAATTTTCAAAGATAATCAATATTGATCTCTAAATCTTTCATCCTCACCACCAGAGTTATGATCGAACTGAGTCAAAAGTTTCCCAAAGCTAATTTCACTGAAATTCAGAAACTGGTCATGGATGTGGCGCACATACATGAGGAATGCTGCCAAGGAAACATGCTGGAGTGTATCCAGGATGGGGTAAAGAGTCTTGCTTCCTAAAAACACCTTTCCATTATTTTTCTTTTTCTTCATTCTAAATGGGAGAAGACTGTCTGACTTCATTTGGTCACAGGGATGTTAATTAACTGACTGAGTGAAATCACAGACCTCTTGATAAAAAAACTTCAACTATTTTTGTTGATCTTGCTATTCTCTTTTCAGAGTGCTCTCCTCTGTGAGATGTAAGCCCATTCATTCACATTTTTAAAGAGACAGTAGCTCCTCTTGATGTCTCCAAATAGGCTCTTGGGAGATAGACTCTTTGTTTTGAATATATTTACTTTTCCATCCATTTATTTTTTCATTTGACAGAGATATTTGACATTTTCTATACATTAGACACTTCAGGGACACTTCTTATGGAGGCACAAGCTGACTTCAAGGCATTCGTATTTTGTTAAAAAAGCTAAGACATGAGACCTCCTTGGATTAAGAAGGCACTGCCTTTCATTACTGTTAGCTCCACAGCTGCAAGCACAATACCTAGCATATGTGAAATACCCTGTTATATATTCATTTATTATATGAATACAATGAAATGTAACAGAAGAAACTGTTTTCCAAAGTAAAACAATTAGCTATAACAAAGAAAGGTGTAAATAAAGAATTCTAAGAGAATTAAAAACCCAAGGTAAAAAAACCCAACAACAAAATCCTTGGTGTTGGTCTATTTTGAGCCAAGTCTTAGGCTTCCCAGATATTGTGTGAGATGCCACTCTATCCCCAGGCTACTCCCTCTCTGATCTACTGCGATAATTCTTCCTCTAAGGTGGCTTAAAGTCACTGAAAGTGAGGGCTGGAACTTTGTTTCCAGAGGGCTAATAAAATGTAAAAATAAAATGCTCAGTTCAGCCCAGTTCCATGGAAATTTGGTTGTGATGTTCTTTAAAGATAGCAGGACCCAGATTGTAGGGGACACCTAAGGTGGATGAACGGCAGAGAATGCTGGGGTGAAGACCCGACTGGTGGGGAGGCCACCCCAAAACAGATTTTCCTGCTTTATTTATTTTCCCTTCTGGAAGTACCAACCTGCATATTAGGGACATTAATAGGAAGTACTTTGTTTTCCTTTGAGGTCAGTTTACTCAGTCTTCAATTGACAATTTTACATATATATATATATTTTTAATTAGTTTTTCAGTTTTTCTAGTTCATAACTACCCTTTTCCTTTAAAGTGGAAAAATAAAGTTCAGTCTGATATGTAAATTGGAGTTCAATGGCTGAGTAATGAGAGCTAATTGTCCCCTGATGAAGATCCACAGAATTTTCAGTCCTGTGACAGGGATTTGTAAGTTTAATTTTTTTTTGGCCACTTCGGTATACTGTGATTTAATTATGTATACATTGCCCTCTGCAGGTTATGTGGGTCACTGCAGATTGTTCTGCTAAAGTTATCAATAGACTAACAGAATGATAAACATCAGTGTGCATGCCATTTGATTTGAGGAGTACATTTATCTCTTGTATTTTTTTTAAATACAATAATAGTATTTTCTTAAAATACAATAATAGGTTTTCATAGCTCTTAAGAGAGGAATTGAACCAATAGGGTTAGATGGAAGAGACTCAGGAAAGGTAAAATAGGAAGAAAACACTAAAATGGGAGGTAAGGTAAATGACTTCTTTTTACTTCATTCCATTATCCCTCTTTTTTTTCCTTCCTTCCTCCATCCCTTTCTCCCTTTTTTCTTAGAACTGGCCCTGAGGTCCTGAATTAAAGAATAAACCTTTAAGACTTACATTTTATTTTTCCAATTACAGGAAAGAATTATGTCCTACATATGTTCTCAACAAGCTATTCTGTCAAGCAAAATAGCAGAATGCTGCAAATTGCCCATACTTGAACTTGGTCTCTGTGTAATGCGTGTAGAAAATGATGAAAAACCTGAAGGCTTATCTCCCAATCTAAATAGGTTTTTGGGAGCTAGACATTTCAGCCAATTTTCTTCAAGAGAAAAAGAAATATCCATGGCAAGGTAACAACTTTTTAAATTTATGTTCACACATAACTGATGACTATTATGTGATCCTTATTGTTTTAAATGGGGAGTGATAGCTGTGGTTTTTGAGCTACAATTTGCAAAAATGTATTTAAGTAAATAACCAACTTACTGGAATGAAATCTATCTTATTCTGATGTGACGCAAACACTGTTGTTAATAATTGTATGGCTTAAAAGTCTGTATTTTAGTTTGGATCAATTATCTGGAATCAGAAGCATCGTCATCTCTACGAATCACTCATATGAAGACCATCATTGAACTTCAAATTAACATGTGGATATTTTTGTAATAAAAAGCGCTCATGATTAAGAATGCTCTTTTCCACTGTGTATGTCTCCCAAATACAGAACTCACTAGATGAAGCTAGAGAGAAGGGCTTTTACTGGAATAGTTTATTTGCTATTTTTTAAATAGGTTTTATTTTTGTAAGGAAATCGAAACATGTTGAGAGACACTTTAGGAAAGTAGTTTGGCTGTAATATAATTGATAGAACATGTTCTCATTCCATTTGCCTTTAAGGGAAGCAAAGGTTCAAGTTAATACATTTTCCTTTATTGTATCTTATATCTATAGCCACTATTAGAGGAGGGATTTGTGCAGCTCTTAGGACATTATACTTAATGATCTCCAAGGTTCTTTCTAAATTTAAGAGTCAGTTTCTAATGTAGTAATGAAAATAATGACCCAATTTTCTTTTTAATATTCCCTGAGGATATTACTCTGTAGCATTAAGATTAGACATTCACACATTGTTTGCACTGCTAGATAAAATTATGCAAACAAGAAGAAAGTTCAGATTTTGAAAAATGCATATTGATAATTTATTAGTGGAAAAACTAAATGCAGCCTATCTCTATAACTTGGCAATAGAATTAATAAATTGGAGAACTAACTTTAAATTTTCACATCCCACACACCCAAAGCTATTGCTTGTCTAATAGAAACAGTTCTTTAAGGGGAAATATTCCTTGCAGTAAAAGTTTCCTCAACTGAGAATTACCTTCCCCCAGATGTGTGGTTTCCTTCACCCAGCTTTTTGTTTTGAAATAGCCACTCAGAGACTTTCTTGACCACACACTCTAAAGTAGGTGTCACCTTTCCCCCTCTCATCTATCATTCTTATTGCTCTGCAATGACTTACCACTGCCTGAAATTACATGACCCATTTCTTACTTGTCTCTTTATAATGTATGCTTGTGAGAAGTCAGGTATTACATTCTATTTCTACATTATGGAATCCTTATTGCTTAAAGAAATGTTTGCATAGAGTAGGCACCAGAAAAATATTTGTGAAAGAATGAATATAAAGTCCATAGTTGAAAAGCCGAAGTGAAGGATGCAAAGGAATACAAAACACCATGTTAGAACAATTTGAATGATTATAATTTGTATTAATAGTTTTGCCATTCATATAGTTTAAATCCTACCTGGTTTCTAGGTTTACTTACTTGGATTTTAAAGTCTGCATCCCATATTACACAGGAATAATTTGTCTGTTAATTCCAATAACATGGTATTTTTTATACATATTTCAGATTTACTTATGAATATTCAAGAAGGCATATTGAGCTTGCTGTCTCAGTAATTCTAAGAGCTGTTAATGGATACAAGGAGTCTTTAGAGAAGTGTTCCCAGTCTGAAAATCCTCTTGAATGCCAGGATAAAGGGGTAAATTGCTTTATTTTTTTAGGGGTAATTTGAAAAGCTGGATGATAATGATTACAATGTGGTTTGCTTGAGAGCATGAAGCTATTAACTAGTAGTAAATTTTATCTCCTAACCTGTGATCTACATATTAAGTAATTATTAATTAGTAATCAATAATTAATGGCTTTACTTACATTAAAACTAAAAATGTTAACAAAAAGTTCTATTCGTTTTGAACAGCTCCAGAAAGGCAAGAGTTTTGTATAGGTAGAGTTATAATCCTTTATCCAAAGATTGAATCCTGCCATCAAATAAGTTTGTGATTCATAAAATCTTAAACTTTATCTTCCCAAAATCCATTTGCTTTATTCTCACAATTCACATTTTACCATGCTTAATATTAAAAAAAATTCTAGGTGGTTTCTCTAAGACTGGTATCATAATAGAATAAAATATAATTAGTCAATTTTTATATGTGAAGTTAAGTGTCTAGAAAGAGAAAAATATATGTAATGTTTGTATTTTCAGGAAGAAGAAGTAGAGAAATATATCCAGGAGAGCCACGCATTGGCAAAGCGAAGCTGTGGTCTGTTCCAGAAATTAGGAGAATATTACTTGCAAAATGCGTATGTTCTTAAAAACAGCGTTTTCAATGATTTAAAATTATTAACTCCGGAAAAAAATATAAATTTAGTCACTCATGTTTACTTTAATTACAGTTGCTATTTCAGGTTGGAAGTCAGTATAATTTAATCATCCAGTTTCCCCCAAAGGAAGGTCAGTTTTCCCAAGCCCCTCTTTTTAAAATATCAGTTTTCAGAGCTTTAGTAGTAATAGCAAATGCTAGCATCATCATGAGACCTTTAACAGGTGATGATTTAACAAATCATGGTAAATCCCCTCTTTAAGGGAGCAACAAATATGACCTGTGAAGTATGATCTGTGCTACTGGTTTGGTTTACCCTCATCAGGCTGATTTTTGCAAAAAAGACATCCATTCTGTCATGGACTGTTATAGTTAAAACAGAAAAAACAAATTAAAATGAATGAGCTTTTGAGGTTGGGAACAGGAATTAAATGCCCAGAATTTGTTTTCCCACTGTGATAGCTGGGGTGACAAGAGTATAGGAAGTGGTAGTTACAGAGAGTGCATCTCAAACGTTGATCCAAATACCAAGTGGATGGAACGAATGAGCTGCCTTCATATTTTCTGATATCAAAAGAGGATCTTTGAAATGGAATAGAAGGTCTGAAACTTGCTAGTGACTCAGCAAGATTTGGTGCAAAATGCTTTCAGATTTCTTGTTGCTTACGCGAAGAAAGCCCCTCAGCTGACCTCACCTGAGCTGATGGCCTACACCAAGAAGATGACAAATGCCGCGGCCACCTGTTGCCAGCTTAGTGGGGACAAACTCTTGGCCTGTGGTGAGGGAGCGGTGAGTGTTTGGTTTACTCCTATCTGGTTTCTGCCCTGTTAGACTGGAAATAACCTCACCATTCTGATTTAGGGGAAATACTAAAACTCAATGTGGAGGTGGCTTTACTAGACTTGTTCCATCCATTAGTTGCAGTTCAAGGGAGCATGCATTCTCAGCTCTAAATGTTTGGCATGTGGTCAGGCTTCCTGACCTTATAGAATGGCTGTCTGAACAAGCTTTATGTACAGGAAAGAGAATAACCAGTACGCCATTCAATTCATTTTTTTGTCTATTAAATATTTATTTCAATGTTAAGAAGAGAAAAAGCTTCACTTTATGGATTAAAATTAGTTATTTTGTTTTTAGCTGTATTTCTATTTTGCCTTTTGTAGTACAATCTTTTTATTATGATTGGGTACAGTTTGTTTACTTTGACAGCGTATAGGGTAGTGAAGAGAGCAAGTCTCCCTCCCACCATCACTACCTCAGGTATCAGTTGAAAATATAGTTGTGCTTCTGACTGACTAGCTATAAATCAGAAGATCCCACAGCCCTTTCCTCTTTCAGGATTAAATTGCTGGAATGACTCACAGAATACAAACATTTTACTTACTTGGTTATTAACCACTGTTGATTGAGTTTCAACGTTGCTTTTCCGGGAATTCGGGGTAAAACTGAAAATCTTACCACTTAGGAAATTCCAAGAGTTTTAACAGCCTGTGCCAGGAACAAGAAGGAAGATCAAATATATATTTATTTTGTTAAAAATTGCACTATTATATCTGTGTTAAACAAGGTGATCTAGATAACCCACTCAACACTAATCTGATACAAAGTAGGCACACAAAACATATTGATCCTTATTGCAAATTATTAGTAAGTGCTTAGAAATACCTTTGAAAAGTGGAAAGTAGGAGACTTCTAAACTAGGAAAGCTGTACAGACTCGCAGTGGCTCAATTTCTTTTTAATTAGGACTATATGTTAGCTATATGTGTGTAGACATATGTGTATAGCACGTTTGTGCTATCCTTACATTCAGAAAGTGATTCTCTGAATCCCTACAGTGAAAGAGAAACCTCAACTTTATATATGTGGAAAATGTAAATCATGTATTGATTTTCTAGGTTAGGGCAGACACTTCTGCCATCCTCTGCCTCCCCCTTTGAAGTGTGTTTGTAGTTGGAAGCATGCTTCAAAGAGCTGCCATAAATGACTGAAGGGACTGTATTCAACATCATCAATAGAACATGCTTTTAAGAGCTGTGACTTATCCCAAATAAATGATAAACAAGAATCTATCATATGGCAGCACATGATCCTACACAGATAGAAAATTTTCCAGTGATACTAATTTAAAATACCAGACATTAAAAATTATTGCGACAATTTTCTGCAAAACCGATTCAATTTATGGCTAATATTTGATCTCCTTGCTCTCTTCTTTCTTATGCTCCTAACTAGGCTGACATCATTATTGGACAGTTATGCCTCCGGCATGAAGAAAATCCTGTGAACGCTGGTGTTGGCCAGTGCTGCGCTTCTTCATATGCCAACAGGAGGCCGTGCTTCAGCAGCTTGGTGGTGGATGAAACATATGTGCCTCCGCCATTCTCTGCGGACAAGTTCATCTTTCACAAGGATCTATGCCAAGCTCAGGGTGTGGCCCTGCAAACGATGAAGCAACAGTAAGAAATTATTATTGGCCAGCAAGAGAAATATTGACAACATCAAATAGCAAATGAGACTTCTGCCTAACTCACACAATACTTGGGTTCACTAGGAGTACATTATTACCCCAAAGCACTTAGGTTGCTTTTCAAATTAATTTTGTCTCAGTGTCTTCACAGCATCAGTGGGACCTAGGTCTACCAAGATTCACCAGGGCAGACCATTTCCTGTTTGTAAAAATAGTTTCCATTGCAGCTATTGTTGTTATGCATTTTGGGGTTGAGGAGAAATGGACAATCTGTTTTGGAGAAAGAGGAAATGTCTTTGCAATAAGTGTGAGTACTTCCATTCCAAATATTGGAAAAATACCACTGAATCTTTTTTCAAACTATTTACTCTTTGTGGTGAGGATAACTATGATATTTGATTCAACCATGAAGTGGGGTGTTAAGAAATGGAATACGCATTTCAATTTAATATAGGCGGTATTTTGTAGTGGTGATTGTAATGCAAGTCAGTGGAATTTATGCGCACCAAGATCCCATGCATGTTGACATTCGCTTTGTAAATAGTCTTTCTTCAGCTTGATAGCCTGCTCTTTCACTTTTTTCTGTCACAATCCAAGGCATGTTTCAAGGTACAGTAAGAATGTCACCTCTTCTGCCAAGCCTTTCCTATTCCCCTGATTAACATTAATTCCAATGTGAAAATATTGCTAAATGAGTAGTGCAGGCAATTAATACGGCCAGTGCTGAGGTAAAGGTGTGATAATAGTGGAGGGCAGGGATATGAAAATGTAAGTCTATGAGTGTGGCTAAGATATATTTTATTTTCATAAATTTATTTATATTTTAATTGAGGTAATATTAGGATCACCCCATCAGGTGTCACCGCCGTAGTGCACCAACCACTGAGTCACCCATAGTCTACCACCATAGTCCGTTTCACTTCCTTCTCTCTTTGTGGACATGACATGCTTTAAAAAAAAAAAAAGAGTTAGAAGGAAGCAAGTAAGAAAAGCACTTTATTTCACTATAGATAATTGTGGTAGAATTAAGAAATAATGTTTCATCTATAATCTGTACAAGTCCAGACCAGTGGAGCATTTGGCCTGTTCTGGACTCAATTTTTCTGATGAAAACATTTCACAAGGTATAAATCTAGTGGTGAGTTAATGGCCTAAAGGTTTAGGGTGGGAGTTGCTAGGTTCTGAAAATTCTCTACAAGGAAGGCTTTAGAGAAATACTGTTGCATAACAGACTTCTCTTGTACTTTGTTTTGTTTTAAATCATAGGTTTCTCATTAACCTCATGAAGCAAAAGCCACAAATAACAGAAGAACAACTTGAAGTCGTCATCACCGATTTCTCTGCCCTATTGGAAAAGTGTTGTCAGAGCGAAGGGCAGGATGTTTGCTTTGCAGAAGAGGTATATGCAGCTCATTTTCACACTCCAAACACTTGATATGCAATTTTTCTATAATGGATAATGAAAAAAATACCCCATAAATCTGTAACTTCAAAATAACGCCAGAGAGATTTAAATTTCACTTAGAAATGGAGTGGCGGAAAGAATAAGCATGACTTTTTTTCACTAAGTATTAGGAGTAAATATATTAAAATATGTTAAGATAATTAGTAATTTTGATTTATCTCCCAGTAGTGGAAACTATACTTTGAAATATGATCAATTGATGATAACATAGTTAGTTTCTGACCTAAAATTGATCAATGGATTAAGAGATTTAATAGCAAATTAAGTGTGCTAGCAAGATATTGTGAGAATATTTATAGAAAATATTTCTTAACTCATTTTGAAGTGTGATTTTGTATATCAACAGAGAGGAAATTAGGCATTATTTTAATCTATTTAAAAATTTTAATAGGATTTGTGATTGTTTACATTTTGTAGGCCTGTGGTTTATATTACTAAATATATTTGTATATAGCATCATTCTATTTTAAAAAGATATTCTAACATTCAGCCTTTTGCCAATTTATCTGTCTCATACTGTAAAAGCTTGGGTGTTTTGTTAAATGAACTAAGAGGTAATATTTAAAACTTTTGAGTTTCCAACATTTATAATCCAAATAATTGTGCTTAAATGTGTGCATTTACCAGTATGTGTCTGTGTTTTTGGTAGGAGGAAGTGGCACACAGATAACCAAATCAGATTAAAAAACTAACAAAATAGATTTGATATAAACCATTTCTGATAAATTTGATATGAAAAGATCAATGATCTCTGATTTTAAAAGACATCCAATTAGATGTAGAGAACATAAAAAAATGGTAGAAACCTTTTGACTTCTATTACTGATTTGTGAAGAAAGGAGAAAGGCAGGGTAAAGATTAGTATGGAGATGCAGATTAGGATACAAAATACAAAATCTACTGTTAATATGCATGGATTTTTCTTCCCCTGGCTGCTATTGTGCCAGTTTGTTGGCATAAGAGATGTATGCCTTTATTTGAACTTGGTTAATCTATAAATCTGTGATTTTACCCATCTACACTGTAGAGCTAACTGTACAACTGGTACAAATATCCTTTTCTTTATCTGATTTTACTTATTTAATCTTAATTTACAGGGTCCTAAGCTGATTTCTAAAACTCGTGCTGCTCTGGAAGTTTAAATTACTTCAGGTAACAAAAAATTCAGACCAAGCTTAATATAATGTTGACTCTCCCCAAACACTGATCTGTAGTGAAATGTACCCTAAGAGCTACCATTATAAACATTTCTTAACCATAAAATGCAATTCAGTAAAAGTTTTATTTTGAAAATACTGAATGAAAACTTGTTATCCTATCAATATTAAAGTAATGACTTAACTGACTCAAAATTCATTTGGTTTACTTTCAAGACTTCAGAGAATGTCATCAGATAGGAGACTTTCCTATTTTATTTCCTTGATATGAAAAATAGAACTGGTTACCACTTGTACTTATTCATTTAATTAGCACTCAATGTGATTTTTGTTCATATTACAGGGGGAAGAAAAGAAAACAAAATAAGACTTTATGGATTGGTGTAATCTCTTTTTTAATTTTAACTGACTTAGAGCATTTTGTAAATTAATGAAATGATAAAAACTTTTATGTAAGATTTTCCTATCATAGAAAATAAAGTATTTTCAAATATTTCCTCTTTCTAGTCTGCTTATTTATGAAATGTATAATGTCTTTAAATGTCTATAATGTCTTTAAATTGTCTGAAGCAGATTGTGCTGAAAAAGCAGAGTACTGGTTATTGAAAGAGATGAACACCATCTAAGGATAGATTTACAATGCTAAAGACTAGATAAGTTGGTAAATATATAAAGGTATTCCCATGCTAAGCACTGTTTCGTACTGCCAGGACATATTGTTCTTTACATGACCACTTAAGTATCCTGACAGATAAACTGGAGATGAGAAAAAAAATGAGGCATTTATAGGATTCATCAAGAATGATGCTACTCAAAATTTAGAACCTTCCCCCCAAATCGTGTTCAATTTCCTTTTCACAGACATTTAAAAACATAAGTGTTAACTGCACTGTAGTTGTTTTTATTGAATATAGCTAACATTTTCATCCACTCCTTGTTTTATTCCACATGTATTTATTGAGCACTCGTTGGCTATCGTGTCCATTCTGGGTGCAGTCACTGCCTGCAGTTGCTCCAGTAGAGAAAAAAGCAACTTGAATTAATTCAACACGATTATGGTCATAAGAGAGGTGACAACAAATTGTTGAGTGAATCAAAGCACCGGTGAGACTGATTCACACTGGGCAAGGTCCTGGTGGAATAGACAAACATTTAAGAAGATATCATGACTTTTCATTCATTTATTTGAGTAAAAGAAGGACACAAATTCATGAAAGAGGAAAACATGATGAATAGTTTTGGAGAGTTACAAGGAAGGTAGAAATGGAAAGGAATAGAAGATCAAGCAAGATAACAAGCTATGTAGAATTGAGCCAGATTCTCATGGATTTTATTCCAAAGGATTTGGATAATATCTTATGGGTAACAGAACTGAGATGATATCTAAGCAGAGCAGTGGCATCAGTGGTTAGCTTTTGGCATCAGTGGTTGGCATCAAAGGTTAACTCATGACATGTGGTTGATGGGGAGTAGAGGTAGAGGAAAGATTATAGAGGGACAAAGTCTGTGAGTGATGCTAAAAAGATCAGTCCACCCACAGAGAAGGAGTTCATCATATTAACTCTGAACAGAAATTTAAGAATTATATTCATGCTTTGGCCTCTGTTCAGGAGAATACAATTATTCCAGAGAAATAAAATGAGTTTTCAGTATAGCTCATTTGCTTTGTATTTTACATTTTTCTCTAAACTTTGTTGCAATATCTATTAGCTATTGATTTTGGTGTAATTTTAAAAGATAATAACTCATAGATCACAATAGGATAATGTAGAATTCAAATGTAGAATAAAAGCACTAAACAGGAAAAATAATTTTTATTGCTGACAGTTCAATAGAGATAAAGCTGTCAGAAAAATCTATGAAACAAATGACATTTGTTGCAATATATATAAAAAATAATGGAAACAAGGACAAACTGACACAAATTCAATAGTAAATTAGAGATTTTAGGCCATTTCTACATCTTTGAAAAACCAAGTTAGGCAAACAATACCTCTGACAAAGTTGTAAACCAAAGTCACCTCACTAAAAAAAGAAAATGAAAAAAGATGAGTGAAAATATGTAAACGTCCCTAGTCAAGGTTACCAATGACTTCTATGCTGTAAAACCCAGTAGTCAGGTCTGTCTTAAATATACCTGATTTCTCTCAGTAGACTTTGGCATGACTGATCTCTCCCCTTTTCCTTAAAACATTTTGTTACTTCATTTCTGAATATTCCTCCAATTCTCATTGGTTCCATCTCTGCAGTCATCTTTGCTGCACTTGTTTTAATTCTGACTTCTATATGTTGAAGTGTCCCAAGCAGTTCTTCCTGAATTAAAACTTTTAGGTGATCTCCTCCAGACCCTTCATTTACATTATCTAAATGTTGACAACACACATTTTTATCGCCAGCCTAAAATTTTCCTTAAATTTCTGGTCATATATCAGTTTCCTCCCCAACATCTTCAGGTTGATAGGCATAGACAACTCAAACTGAGAATACTCTAAAGTGAATCTGCCCCATCCCAAAGGTGTTTTTCTGTCTTGTCTGTCTGGATTGCTTAGTCCAGAAACCTTAGAACCACCTCTTGTATATCTTCTCTCTTCCAGTCACTCCTACATCCAATCTATGAGCAAGGCCAATTGACTATTTTTCAAGTATAGCTATTAATCTGACTGTTTCTCAATATCTCTAGTGTAAGTTACAATCACATAGAACATAAATCAATGCAGTGGTTTCCTGACAAGTACCCTTGCCCTACTTCCAGTTCTGTTCTCAACAAAGTTGGTCATCTTTACATCTAAATATGTTGTCACCTTTTCAGTGAAAAAGAGGAAGTCATCTTCTTCCTGAGAGTCCCCAGCAGGATATACCCAGTTGTCTACACAGTATTCTTATCATTAACACCTTCCCTCCTTTCCTTTCCCTTTCCTCTCCTTCCTTTCCCTCTCCCTTCCTTAACCTCCTTCCCCTTATTATCTCTGTCTCATTTTTCTTACTCTAAGTATGTCTCTCTTCTTCTCTTTTATATTTTTTTCTTTGGGTTTAATGGGTCTTTCACCCCATCATTTTTATGCACAGCACAGAAATTTTTCAACTCTGCTTATTCCACTAATATTATAGAGCAAATATTTACATAATCTTTATATTCATTAATTAAAATAATATTACATAATCTTTATATTCATTAATTAAAAAGGCAAATCCTAACTTATAGAGTGATTACAGCACTGTTTAACATTCCACTCATAAAGATGTCCTTTTCCTTTTGCAATTAATAAGTAATCTATGGAGTGATACTTTGAAACTGCTAATATGTTATTGCCCAATAATTTGTCACTAGTGACTTTAGCATCCATTCATGAAGTTGGTCAGTTATTACTGTGGTAGCTACAAATGGCTATACAACCAGTACTTCATATACTGGTTGGGATTTTTCAGCAGAGAAGAGCTTCCCCTTCACATATTTTTATTATAGTTTTGTATTAGTATAGATTAACAAATTCTTTCACAGAAATTTTATGGGTTTTGACTCATTACTGCCATTTATTTTAAATGTCAAATTATTTTATTGGCTTCTATCTCTTTTTAACATACGTCCATTCATTTTGGAGCACTTTGTTATTTTCGTCAAGATATTCTCAGAATATCTCAGAGATGTCTCAGTCCTGGGATCATTCATTTCACAAGAAGCCCAGGATCCTCGTGGTAGAAAGGAATAGTTATTACTATATTATAAGATTTATTTATTTATTTATACATAGAAGAACTGGGGTGCAGGCCAGAGGTGCGGGGGCTGAGAGGATTTACCAGAGACAGAGTGGGGAGCAGAACAGCAGAATCTACTGAAATACATTGACAAGGGGAGCAGTACCATATGTGGATTAGCTCCCTGGCCAGGGATCAAACTCAGGCTGTAGTGGTGATGGCACTGAGACTTAATCCCTAGGCCACCAGGAGGCCCTTATTTTCTTTCTAACTTGTTTTTTCTCCCTTCATTAGATTATCTATATGATCAGTGATATTAAATTAACTTTTTTAACTTTTCCAGTATTTCTATTTGGGTGGTCATGTTATCCCTATCTCTGGATAGAGGCAATTATCATACCCAACAAATGGAAGATATAATTTGGATTTTAAAATAATAGTGTTTCTTGTAAATATGTAGAGGCATGGGAGCAGCGGAACCATAGATAAGATTTGGGGATTTTCTGGAACCTTTGGAAGTTCAATGTCCTAACTAGATGGCAAACATGGGAGCACTGGTGCATGCTAGTTCTTGCCCTGGCCATAGTCTCTAGGTGCCTCTCTCCACCTACCTTTTGTTGCATAGAATTGAATTTCCTCAGAGTCTTTTCTTGTTCTAATCAGAGCAGGTCTCTGTTATCTAGTGGTGCTCCAATTTCATTGCAAGTCACAGGATCCTCTGCATTCATTGCCCCTCTGCACTACTTTAGATTATTCTTCCAGTAACAAAACAGACACCTCCTCTGATCCCATCTTCCCTGATAAACAACACATACCTATCTCAAGGCTATGTCCTTGCTGCAACTCTTAATGCAAGAAAGACTCGTGGGATACAAATTCCGAGGTCAGCGCAGGGTGTAAGGAGTATCTGAGTATCTGATTGCCAGGATTCAGCTTGAGAATCAACTGATGATCACTTTGATGACCTCCTCCAACAATCACGTATGGATAATAGCAATTCTTACAGTGGCAACTCATTGTTGTTTTGGTTTTCGTTTTCCTAGTAAGAAGACGTAGTATCTTTTCATGCTCCTGTTGACCATCCGCATGTTTTCTTTAGAGAAGTGACTATTCAGATCCTCTGCCCATTTTTTAATCAGATTACTTATATTTTTATTGTTGAATTTTATGAATTCTTTATATATTTTAGAATTAACTCCTTGTTGGATGTATGATGTTCAAATAGTTTCTCTCATTCGTAGGGTATCTTTTATTCTGCCAATACTTCATTTTACATTGCAGAAGTTTTTTAGTTTGATGTAGTCCCAGTTGCTTATTTTTGCTTTTGTATCCCTGGTTGGAGCTCAGTCTCAAAGACATCTCTAATGCTGATTTTTTTCACCCATGTATTTCATGCTTTCAGCTCTTACATGCTAGACTTTAGTCCATTTTTGAATTAAATCTGTGTATGTGGTCTTAGGTAGTGGCCTAGTTTCATTTTGCATATTGCTGTACAGTATTCCTAACATCAGGTGTTTTATTTTCAGTCCTCCTCCAAGACTTTGGAGTGCCCAAAATATCAGCTTAGAATTCTCAAAGGGGTAATACAGTACATACAATGCGCAAATAGCCAGCTGTTAAAAAACAAGAATTTCAACACTTACTGAAGCTATAGTATTTATCCTTTATTAGGAAGAACTCTCTCTTACCTTACTTGCTTTTAAATTGTTTCAATGGTTTATCAATTCTGCTTTCAGAAACGTTACTATATTTAGCAAAATTTCCCTGAGATTGAATTTAAAGTACTTCCCTCTCTCCTGGAAGATATTTCTTCTGAGTACGACGGATGCTGCGAAGGGGATTCTGTGCAGTGTATCTGTGGCAGGGTAAATGTTATTTAATACCAAGTAAAAAATACTGATTTCTGGCAGTCATTTTTAATTTGGAAATTACTGTAACATTTGTGTGCTTTACCACAATAAAATCTGATTTTTAAAAATTGCTACATCAGAACACAAAATAAATACAACTTAAAAAATTCTGTGTTAAATAAGTTCTCTTTGGGACTATTTTTAGATTACTCAGTAGATTGCACTTTGTGTGGCTAAATGTCCTTGACCTAAAGTCTTAAGGCTTTAGAATTTTTGAACATTCACTTAGGGCAGATTGAAGTTCTCTTTAATAATACAAATCCTCTTTTAGAGATATCAGAAAATACTAGTAAATTTCAGGGAATGATTTATTACCATTATGCTTTTAATAATTGCTTTCTGAATGTCTTCAAGTTATTTAGGAACTGTATTTCCACATAAATTCATTTATCAAATTAAAACAACTCTTATTCTATTATTTAAAATGATTTTTCAAGGGCTCATACTGATAAATATATATTTTGTATAAATATATAAAAATATTGTAATTTAAGCATTTAATATACTCAAAGATAAAACAATTTCTTAAAGAATATCCTGATTTTTAGCTGAAATTAGCCTTTTGCTTAGTGACTTTAATTAATTTTACAATTTTAAATTAACAATAAAACAAGCAAGTAAATTAAAACAAACAATTAAATTAAAAATAAAAAGTGTGTTATATAAATAGCTTGAATATTAGAATACAAATGTTCTTTTATTTAATTTTATTTCAAGCAGTGGACAGCAGTTATCCCTAAACTATTCTGTCCCTCTATGTACTCCAATTAAGGAAATCTCACTCATTTTTTTGTATTGCTTGATTAAATACAATATACTGATTGGAGATTTTTGAAGATTTAATAATTGAGTATTTTTTAATGAAATTTGGAACTGAGACAAAGGGACAACATTATATCCCAAATATTATTCTCTTTAAAACAATGGAGAAATCAGAGGTGTTGCATTATAGCTCATTCAAAGTAAAATTGAATTCCCAAGTACACAAGATATGCTGCCTCAAACAATTATACTCTGCCTCACCTCATATAAGTGAGATGTGGACATTTTTGAAAAGACTGGCTTTTTGGTTCTATGTGGCAGGTACCACCTGCCATTCTATTTCAAACCTCAACTTGGGCCATCATTCAATTCCTTATCTCAGCCTTAACTCGAAGATTCCAGGCAGAGAGAACTTGTTGAACAAAGGAAGAGCAAAGGCCTGGAATAGCCTGGTGTTTGGATGGGAACTCCATGTAGTTCAAGTGAGCCTGGAACAGAGAGTAGGGAGAATGTGAATCTTTAAAGAGTCTAAAGAAAAGACGAGAAGCCAGGTCAGCTTTTAAAAAATTATCTAACTAAAGTACAAATAAGGTAACTTCAATCTCTGCTTTATTCTCACAACTTGACATGGGAGTCAGAGAGTAGAGAGGAAATAGAATAAGTTTTTCCATTTTGTACACTATTTGATGAGTTGAACAGCTTCTAAATAATATCCATGGGAAAATGATAATAATGAGAATAACTTTATATGGTTGAGAAATCTTCATCTGTTATTTGCTGCAGTAGTTCATTGGTTACCATTCTTTCATTATCAAATATTTATTTAGCTTCTACTATGTGCTTGACAATCTAGCTTCAGAGAGAAGAAATCTAGGGTTGTAGATATTACAGTAACGTGTCTTTGGTTGCCCTCATGGAAGCATAGGTGAACAGGAACAAAACTACATTTAGAATCATAAATGTTAATACATCATAGGAGCAGGGTTAAAGTACTTACAATATTAATATTAACAATGAATGTAAATTTATAATAGTTTTTTTCATACCAATAACATCTAAAATCCTTGGAATAAAACTTATGTCAATATGAAATTCACACATATGAAGATTAACAGAAAATTTAGATAAATATCACTATGAAACTAAATGTTGAAGCAATTCCATATGTTGCACATATGGTTGGTTTTGTATACAATCACCTCATTATGAAGAAAAGTTCAACTCTGAGGAAATTATGAAAATAAAGTAAATTTTTATGCTTATTTGGTACAGAACAAGGTTGTGAACCATTTTGTTCAAAACAGATCCAATCTTCAGCAAAATTAAAAAATGCTGTGAAAAGAAAATAGCAGAGCATGGCAAGTACATAATTTACTCAAGTGAAGATGATAGACCAAAGGACTTATCTCTAAGACAAGCAAAATTTACTGAAAGTGAAAATGTGTGTAAGAACAAGATGCTGACCAAGAGAACTTCATTGCTGAGTAACTATTGAAATTTATACGACTCTGTATTGAGTTCTCTCTTTGTATACTATGTATATTATATATATATGATATACACTTATAAGGCAAACAGAAACTTATGATTTTTGGCAGACACTTATGATTCGACCTATTTTGGCTATTTGGGTAAAGGATGAGGAAACAATTAAATCATTTGACTCATGGGCTTGCTAAATGAAAGCAATTTTTATTTTCATCTTTCTCCTCTTCCTCCATCATCATTATTACAACACAGATTGTGTTTGATGTGTGGGAAGTAATGATAAAGCAACAATGGGAATGTTGACTCAAACCCAGAGCTATAAGGCACAATCTTTTGGGATGTGAACATTTGATCTCAGTGGAACTGCTAGGCTAGGGTAGGTTCTAAGGAGTTGTGTTTGCAACATTTCAGTGGTATTTTTTTTTTTTAGATTTCAAAACATTTTCTTTATTGAGGTAACATTGGTTTGCAGCTCTGTATTCAGGGGAATTGGCTTCGTGTCCCAAATGTACATCACCAGAAATCGGTGGTTTGTGTTTAGGTACAAGTTTATTCATGACAAGGGGTCCATGACATCATCTATTAAAAATGTACTTGATTCTCTGAAGGCTTGACACCACTGTTTTTAGAACATAGGGATTTGTCCCACATATGGAACTTAGAAGTCAGATGCAAACAGACAATGTCAGAAAACCAAGATTAATCAAGAGTCAAAGCTCGCAGAACAAAAAGAGATGAAAAGAATTTTTTCTGACTTGAAAAACTTTTGTGAAGTATTGCTCTCATGAAACATGGTGTACTTTTTAACTTATGTTGAATGATAGATAAAATTCTATTATGAATAAAATGGTAAATAACACAGCTGAAGTGCTTAGAGAAGACACCCGTCTCTGCAGAAGAGAGCAAATTTGGTTTTTAAAAGAATGAAGCAGTAATCCCATAGGATCTAGACTCAAATGTTATATATCCATTAATGGCAAGATGATGCTTAAATAGTCTTGAAACTATAAAAAAGCACTTGAGGATGAAGTGAAGTTAAATGAAACAGTTATAAAGATCAGAAAGCCCATCTTTATCTCTTACGTCCAAAACTTAATTTTAGTACTTAGCACCTACTAAGGACTTAGTAAGTTTTAGCTGGAGACCCCTGCCAATGATTGAGAATGGTGGGTGGGATTACTCCATATTTGCTAAGTGATGAGGTAACTGGCAAAAGCTTCTCTATTATCTCTCACCAAGGTGACACTGTGCATGGGGAGGAGGCCATAGTTTCACCATCTGAAGGTGGATGTCTGAACACAATTTCAAACAGAATTAAACTCAATATTTATTTTCTAAAGTATTTATTAGCATTATCTCCCATATCTGATACACTATGAATTAAATAATTCTAATAGTTAACTCCAATAATTTCATCTTCCCAAGTACATGCATTGTTAGTTTTGCTAGTTTACGTTTTTATATGGAAGAGAACTTTTGTAACCATTTCAAAAGTTCCTCTTAAATCACTCCTTGATCAAACATGAGGAGGAACACAGCATTTGAAATCAGACTCAGTATTAGACGATCTGACCAGACAAAAGAAGATAACAAGATTTGGAATTGTACTCTTTCTCTGAGTTCTACCATAAAGATTTAAATATCACAGCTTTATTTATGAGTACTCAAGGAGACATCAGAACTGTCCACACCAGAGCTTTGAAGAATTGCTGGAGTGTATA
Source organism: Scalopus aquaticus (assembly GCA_004024925.1). Taxonomy (NCBI): domain Eukaryota; kingdom Metazoa; phylum Chordata; class Mammalia; order Eulipotyphla; family Talpidae; genus Scalopus; species Scalopus aquaticus. The sequence continues at coordinate 84,706 of PVIJ01006722.1, forward strand.
TGGATCTCCTGACAGAGTTCTGCATCACAGAAAACCTCCCTGGACTGTAACAGAGATGTGGTGGGTTCAGAGAAAGAAACAAAACAACCGAACAATTAAAAATTGATAAAAAATTTAACTCTAGTCTAGCAGGTAGAAAATATGATTGACTGCTTGAGTCTACTTTAAGCTCAGTGTGCGCTGTAGTATCAGTTTGGGCATGGACTATGTTTTAATCTACAAATCTGGTGTATTGATACTAAAAGGTTTGCATTAGACACTTCCTATTTTTATTTCTGTACTCTGTTTTAGTGAGTCATATTGTATTTATCTATGATTGTATAAGTAATAAATAACTATTAAAGATTTTTAGAAAAGAACCAAACTTACAAAGAAATAGAAATTTTCTTATTCTGCTACCAAGAAATAGTTGTGATTAACATCTTCTTTTATATTTTTATAAGAAAGATGCAAGTTCTTTATGCATGTGCATTAAAAATGTTTGGTACAATCAAAAGTACTAACTTCCAGTTATAAAATAAATAAGTGATGGAAATGAAATGTAGAGCATGGTGGCTATAATTAGTAATACTGAATTACTTATTTGAAAGTTGCTAAGACGGTAGAAATTAAAAGTTATCATCACAAGAAATTTTTTTGTAGGTATGCATAGGGATGAATGTTAAGTAACTTATTGTGGTACTGATTTGCAATATTGAATTATTATATGGTTCACCTCAAATTAGTAAAATGTTCTATGTCAATTATACCTCAGTATAAACAGTAAAATTAGAACAATATTTTGTTAAGAAATTTTGGATCTGTTTTTTATTTTGTATCTAGAAAACTATTTATCCCATTAAATGTACTTCAAAATGTACTTTATTATAAATGATAATATCCCATCATAATTATTTAACTATGTGTGTTAGACATTTTGAATTTTAATTAGGCTGTTTTTAATTTTATAAGCACGCTTGACATAATTAACCTCATTCCATTCTTCTTTTTAATATTTGTGACAATATTCTTTTTTTCTAAAGATATTTATTTATGCATACAAGAGCTGAGGTGTAGGCCAGAGGTGTGTGTGGGGGGGTGGTACATGTGAGAGGATTCACCAGAGACAGAGTGGGGAGCAGAACAAATGGATCTACTGAAGTACTCTGCTGAAGGGAGCAGCGGGACAGACAGGAGACGTTTGCTGCACCATGTGGGAAGCTCCCTGGCCAGGGATCGAACTCATGCTGAAGTGGTAACCCATAGCTTCATAATGCTGATGTAATCTGGGCTGAGACCAAAGTCCGGTATAGGTGGTACCCCCTGTAAGGGGTTGCTGATGAGGATAGATAGTCCCAGGGAAAGTGCTAATAAGTATCCCAGTTTGGAATGGAGACTTAAATTGGAAATACAAAAGGGACAGAAGAAGGAAAATCAGCCGCCATGATTTAGAGGAGGAGATCTAGTGGCTGGAGAGATGTAGCCGCCATGATTGAGAGTTTGGGAATCAGCCTCCAGGAACTTTTGAGCCGCCAGGATGTAGAGTTCCTGATTGAGCTTTTTTTGAATCTTCAGTGACTTTGGGGCCAGCGACAAGTTTGAAGGCTTTGCAAGTAGCCAAGCGAAGGAAACTGCTCCCGGTTTTGTTACTGCTACAGCTGAGGAAAGGTGAAGGCCCGGAGCGAGCACCTTCCTAAAATGCGTGACAGCGGTCTGTGGCCCCTGTAGCTACTGTTTTCAACATTGTTGGCCTGGTGCTGCACGGGGGCACCACAGCAGCTCCGCAGCATCTGCAGTTGTGTCCTGTGTTGTCCTCGTGAGTTGGAACCTGGCCTAGTCTGGCTGCTATTAAGATTATTGTTTTTGTCAACTCATAGGTACTTCTTATGTATTATAGAAATTATTTTACATGTTTGATTTGTTTCTCATTCATTTGATATTTGCTGCTTTTGCTTTATTTTAAAATTTTATTTCAATTTATTTTAAAAATTCTTCCACTTGCTGTAAATTAGTTTATCCTCATTCATATTTGAGCAATGGAATAAGAAGATGAGTTTTAGTCCAACTCTGAGAATGTCCCTATCCTTAAATGACTCATGGTGCAAGAAAAAAAAATTATTTCATTGAGACACAATTTGTATCAAAGCATCCATCCATTGGTGTATAGTTTTCTCATTGATGACCTCTTAGCAGAAGTTCAATTTTATGTCACACGAAAGAGAGTTTGTCAAATATTTGAAAGTAACTAATAAAGGGTTTAAGTTCTAATTCTAAATGATGGAGAAGAAGATATAAAATAAAGATAAGCTTTCTCCCTGGGTCATTATAGACAATACACTGGACTTCAGAACGAGCTATTTCCTTTACTTACTTAAAAGTGAGAATGGAATATGACCATTGTGGGCATAAGATTTAAATGATACTTGAAAAAAGAAAGCTCAAAAAATGTATAAAATGATGACGATGAAAAATCTGGAATTTCAAACTTTAGCAAAAAAACATCTATGATTATAATTGAAAGGATTTAAATTCTTACACATATTTGTAAAAAACTGTCCTTAGCTTAGTTAGCAATACATGGCAATAATAGTTGGAAAATAGCTTATAAATAAATGAAACTATTTGACAAATCGACGTGAAGTTTCTGATTAAATTTTAGTTTTCTGTAAACACAGTTGTTCTTGTTTGCAGGACTGCAAATTCTGTAAGACAACTGAGAAAAGCCTCAAGATCGTACATCGAGAATCTGAACATTTCCAGAATCTGGGGACCATTGATTTGAAATACCAGTAAGTTGTTTGCATGATAACACTTTGGTCAGGATACATAAGGGGGTCACAAAGTGTCAACAAATTACTCAGTCTTTTTTTTCATAGTGTATTCATAAATTATGAGAAAGAATAAAAGCACAAGAGTCAAGAATATTTCTTGAACTATGTATTAAGCTTTGTCAGAAATGAGGCTAGAAATTATACATAATTCTACACAAATTGATTCCCTAAGGTTTAAGGTTATGTTTGTACTTGCCTTCTCACTCCCAAACCAAATTCTTTGGAATCTGACCTAATTGAGGGGGAAGGGTGGGGTGGAGCAAACTTCAGGCAAACTGTTAGAATTTCCCAAGGAGAAGATGGTTTTACCCCAAATTTAAGCCTGTCATACTGAATTCATAGAAATCGTTTTCAATTTGCTAGTACCTTAATTTTTAAAATATTTTTGTGAGCTTTCATGAGCAATATGAAGATTATTCTGGATATTTTTAATTATCATGTGTATATAGTGTGTGTTGAAGTCAAACATTTGCAAACAGAAACTCCGTTTAAAAAATATTTCTGCATTTCTGCAATCTAGCTGTTAACTGAGAAGTCAAATTTAGTTTATCAAAGATTTTAGTTTCCTCCTCTCCAATTATCCTTTCCGATGTGTATCTATTAAATTTGCCCTTTAAAATATTAATTAGCTACACAAGGGGTTTCAGGACCTACCTGCTGCCAAGGAGCAACTCTAGTCACAAGGAAGACCCGTAAAGCAAGTGAATAGCGCATTCACCAGCCCATCCGCACTTGCCAGCCCATCCCTATTGTGCCCTGGTGCTAGAAGCACCAGAGATAAACTGAACTAAACATAAGCTGACAGTAATAAAGAATTACAATAGAGACCTACCCCCAGCAGTAAATCCCAACAGACACCTCCTCTGGCAGAGGAGACCCGCCCCCACCTGCACACGCAAAAAGTCCAGCAGCAGCCTTATCCTATAAAAACCCAATCTCCTGGCTCCACTCTCACTCAACCTGCAGGGGGTCGTCCCTCTTGGACTTTCAATAGAGCGCATTCAGCCTGATACTCTTGGCCTCTTTCTTGTCAAACATTTTCTAACAGCAAGTGTGAGAATTTCTGAGATTACCTTTGGATTAAAAGCAACCTATAATACAGTGACCTAGAGGTCTGGGTGCAGGAAGATGGGGAGTGAAGAGACACCTGTCATTTTGTGAGAGGGCTATGGCTCATTTGACACTTATATCAGTTGTCCCAAACTTGAAGGGTCAGGGTTTCCAGTAGAGAGACAAAGGAAATGAGTATCTGATTTTGTTCAGGACCCAACAGACAAATGTTCTTTCAGCTACCTTATCAAACTCACAAGGATGGCACCCCAGCTCTCCATAGAACAACTGATCTTTCTCGGTGAGGAAATGGTAACAACTTTGGCTGACTGCTATACACACAATCAAGGGGTTTTTTGTGTTGATAATAAGGTGAGCATGGGAGCTGCACTAAGTCATTTATGCAATTATACATCTTCTTGTCCTTATTGTTTTCAACTAAGGAAACACAAGTTTTCTTTTTGGCATGAAAATCCTGAGAAGCAAAGGAGATTATGTTAAATATTTTCTTTGTTCTCCAGACCATCTTTTTCACTTCTTATTTATGCTAGAAGAAATATGTTAGTGCAAATGATTTAGAAATCAAAGTATTGTTTCAGAATGATATAGGG